>JBAKBP010008642.1:0-89696 GCA_037953745.1 Lithodes maja | reverse complement strand
ATACACGGATTTTTTTGAGTGTCCCGACTCAACTCGGGTTGAAATTGATATCACTTAATTCTAACCCACAAAGCACGAGAGTTACAAATAATGAGAATATATCACAAATACACGTGAGCAACTAAATGTTTCTAGTCTCTCAGTGGGGATCGAACCATCGACCATCAGAACGATAGCCGACGCTTAATCAATTACACCACGGCAGTCTAAAAGACACTCAGCCTTCTATCCTATTTATGTTAGGGAGAAGGGAAACCCACTAGGCGAATATATTTCAATTCAAACCTAGTTGTAGGATCCATATTTCCAGAATACCAGACACGGATTTTTTTGAGTGTCCCAACGCAACTCGGGTTGAAATTGATTTAATTTAATTCTAACCCACAAAGCATGAGAGTTACAAATATTGAGAATATATCACATATACACGTGAGCCACTAAATGTTTCTAGTCTCTCAGTGGGGATCGAACCATCGACCATCAGAACGATAGCCGACGCTTAATCAATTACATCACGGCAATCTAAAAGACACTCAGCCTTCTATCCTGTTTATGTTAGGGAGAAGGTAAACCCACTAGGCGAATATATTTCAATTCAAACCTAGTTGTAGGATCCATATTTCCAGAATACCATACACGGATTTGTTTGAGTGTCCCGACGCAACTCGGGTTGAAATTGATTTCATTTAATTCTAACCCACAAAGCATGAGAGTTACAAATATTGAGAATATATCACAAATACACGTGAGCCACTAAATGTTTCTAGTCTCTCAGTGGGGATCGAACCATCGACCATCAGAACGATAGCCGACGCTTATTCAATTACACCACTGCAGTCTAAAAGACACTCAGCCTTCTATCCTATTTATGTTAGGGAGAAGGGAAACCCACTAGGCGAATATATTTCAATTCAAACCTAGTTGTAGGATCCATATTTCCAGAATACCATACACGGATTTTTTTGAGTGTCCCGACGCAACTCGGGTTGAAATTGATTTCATTTAATTCTAACCCACAAAGCATAAGAGTTACAAATATTGAGAATATATCACAAATACACGTGAGCCAGTAAATGTTTCTAGTCTCTCAGTGGGGATCGAACCATCGACCATCAGAACGATAGCCGACGCTTAATCAATTACACCACGGCAGTCTAAAAGACACTCAGCCTTCTATCCTATTTATGTTAGGGAGAAGGGAAACCCACTAGGCGAATATATTTCAATTCAAACCTAGTTGTAGGATCCATATTTCCAGAATACCATACACGGATTTTTTTGAGTGTCCCGACGCAACTCGGGTTGAAATTGATTTCATTTAATTCTAACCCACAAAGCATGAGAGTTACAAATATTGAGAATATATCACAAATACACGTGAGCCACTAAATGTTTCTAGTCTCTCAGTGGGGATCGAACCATCGACCATCAGAACGATAGCCGACGCTTAATCAATTACACCACGGCAGTCTAAAAGACACTCAGCCTTCTATCCTATTTATGTTAGGGAGAAGGGAAACCCACTAGGCGAATATATTTCAATTCAAACCTAGTTGTAGGATCCATATTTCCAGAATACCATACACGGATTTTTTTGAGTGTCCCGACGCAACTCGGGTTGAAATTGATTTCATTTAATTCTAACCCACAAGCATGAGAGTTACAAATATTGAGATTATATCACAAATACATGTGAGCCACTAAATGTTTCTAGTCTCTCAGTGGGGATCGAACCATCGACCATCAGAACGATAGCCGACGCTTAATCAATTACACAACGGCAGTCTAAAAGACACTCAGCCTTCTATCCTTTTTTTTGTTTTTGTTTTTTTCTATGTCATTGAGGGAGGCAAAAGGCATAACTGCCTATAGCGAGTGCCTCCCCCATAGTTGAAAGAGTGACAGGGCCAAAATCAAGGGACGTTCGAGCCAAAATGCCTGGACACACAGAGTTTGAAGCAATTTAAGTCATAGGAAGAGGGAAAGACTGATTCTGGGAGAGAGTTCCAGAGCTCAGCTGTTGAGTAGAAGAAAGTTTGAGAGTAACGTTTCACTCTTGGGTTGGAGAGTTGCACAGAGTAGGGGTGGGATTGAGTTGCAAGACGGGTACCACGTGCCGTACGTAAAGGAGGTGGTATGCACTGGGATAGCTCTGAGGAACACTGATTATTATAGTAGCGATAGAATAGCGAGAGAGAGATGCAACATTGCGGCGGAGAGAGAGAGATTGCAGAGAGTTGGTGAGTGGACGGGAGTTAATGATACGAAAGGCCTTCCTTTCAACTTTGTCTAGGAGAGCGGTGTGAGAGGAACCTCCCCACACATGTGAACAATACAAGGGCGCACTATGCCCCTGTACAGAGCAAGAAGCTGTGCAGGGGAAAAGAACCCCCTAAGGCGGTTGAGCACACCCAGCTTCTGGGAGGCTGCCTTAGCAAGACTGGTAATATGGTCCTTCCAAATGAGAGCAGAAGAAAAAGAGAGACCAAGAATATTGAGAGAAGATGAAGGGTTGATTTTTGTATTGTTGAAGAATAAGGGATAGTCCGCTGGGAGATCCTGACGGGTAGATAGATGGAGAAATTGGGTTTTGGAAGCATTAAAGTTAACAAGGTTTTCTCTGCCCCAATTGGAAATAGTATTTAGATCAGAATTTAAGAGTTCTATGGCTTCATTACGTTTGTCGTTGAGGGATTGCTGGCTGCGGCGTTCTGAAAAACTAATGGAGTAGTGTAAGGTTGAGTCGTCTGCGTATGAATGGATGGGAATTAAGGTACAGTTAAGGAGATCATTTATAAAAATTAGAAAGAGAATAGGAGATAGGACAGAGCCCTGAGGAACACCGGAGTTTATAGGGTGAGGAAGTGAACAATGGCCGTCCACAACCGCGGCTATGGAACGGCCGGAAAGGAAATTAGAGACAAAGGCACAGATGGAGGGATAGAAACCGAAGGAGGGTAGTTTAGAAATTAAAGATTTATGCCAGACTCTATCGAAGGCTTTCGATATGTCTAGTGCAATAGAAAAAGTCTCACCGAAGTCCTGAAAGGAGGATGACCAAGAGTTAGTAAGATATGAAAGAAGATCACCAGTAGAGCGACCCTTAAGGAAGCCCTACTGGCGATCTGAGAGCAGATTATGAGAAGAGAAATGCTTAAGAAATTTGGAAGCAAGAATAGTTTCAAAAACTTTAGAAAGACAAGAGATAAGAGCAATTGGGCGATAGTTGGAGGGTTGAGAGCGGTCACCCTTCTTTGGGACAGGTTGAATGTGAGCAAACTTCCAGCATGAAGGGAAGACGTTAGAGGATAGACAGAGACGAAAGAGTTTGCCTAGGCAGGGAGTCAGCACGGAAGCACAGTTTTTGAGAACAACAGGACGAACACCGTCCGGACCATACGCCTTATTAGTGTTAAGCCCAGAGAGGGTAGAAAGTACATCTTTAGAAGAGATTAGGATATTAGGCATAAGTAAGAGAGAGGAGGGCGGAGAGGGAGGAATAGCACCGGAATCATCCAATGTGGAGTTTCTAGCAAAAGTTTGAGCGAAGAGTTTAGCTTTGTCAGAGGAAGAAGTGATGGTTGTGCCATCAGAGTGGGAAAGGGGAGGGAAAGACGAGGAAGAGAAATTGTTGGAGAGGTTTTTGGCTAGATGCCAGAAAGCTTGGGAAGAGCTAGAGTTGGATAGTTCAGTGCATTTATTATTGATGAAAGAGTGTTTGGCAAGTCGAAGAACAGATTTGGCTTGATTCCGGGCAGAAACATATGAAGAATGAGAGTCTTGAGTTTTAAGGCGTCGGTACCGTTTGAATGCTTCCTCCTTATTGCGGACAGCAGTAGAACAGGCGTGAGTAAACCAATGTTTTTTAGCATTAGTCTGAGAGAAAGAGAATGGAATGTATGCTTCCATGCCCGATAGGATTACCTCGGTAATGCGTTCAGCACTCTCCGAGGGTCCTCGGCCATGGAAGCAGAAATCATTCCATGGGAAATCAAAGAAGTACTGCCGAAGAGCCTCCCAGTCGGCAGCGCCAAAGTGCCACAAGCGCCGCCGGCTAGGAGGATCGGGTGGCTGTACTGGAGAGATAGGACAGGTGACAGAGATAAGTTTATGGTCGGAGGAGCCCAAAGGAGAGAAAAGATCGACAGTATAAGAAGAAGGGTTAGAAGTTAGAAACAGGTCAAGAATGTTGGGCCGATCTCCGATGCGATCCGGGATACGGGTGGGTTGCTGAACTAACTGCTCTAGGTCATTTAGGATAGAAAAGATGTAGGCTTGTTCACCAGGTGGATCAGTAGTGTGAGAGGAGAGCCAATGGCGGTGGTGAACGTTGAAATCTCCTAAGATGGAGATTTATGAGAAAGGGGAAATGGATAGAATGTGTTCCACTGTAGAGTTTAGATAGTCAAAGAATTTGGGAAAGTTGGTAGAGTTAGGGGAAAGATAGACAGCACAGCAATATTTAGTAAGAGAATGACAGGAAAGTTTGAGCCATAAAGTTGAGAATTCAGAGGAGTCGAAATCGGGAACAGGAGAGCAAGTGAGTTTGTTGTGCACATATTTTTTTTTTTTTCTATGTGATTGAGGGAGGCAAAAGGCATAACTGCCTATAGCGAGTGCCTCCCCCATAGTTGAAAGAGTGACAAGGCCAAAATCAAGGGACGTTCGAGCCAAAATGCCTGGACACACAGAGTTTGAAGCAATTTAAGTCATAAGAAGAGGGAAAGACTGATTCTGGGAGAGAGTTCCAGAGCTCAGCTGTTGAGTAGAAGAAAGTTTGAGAGTAACGTTTCACTCTTGGGTTGGAGAGTTGCACAGAGTAGGGGTGGGATTGAGTTGCAAGACGGGTACCATGTGCCCTACGTAAAGGAGGTGGTATGCACTGGGATAGCTCTGAGGAACACTGATTATTATAGTAGCGATAGAATAGCGAGAGAGATGCAACATTGCGGCGGAGAGAGAGAGATTGCAGAGAGTTGGTGAGTGGACGGGAGTTAATGATACGAAAGGCCTTCCTTTCAACTTTGTCTAGGAGAGCGGTGTGAGAGGAACCTCCCCACACATGTGAACAATACTCAATACAAGGGCGCACCATGCCCCTGTACAGAGCAAGAAGCTGTGCAGGGGAAAAGAATCCCCTAAGGCGGTTCAGCACACCCAGCTTCTGGGAGGCTGCCTTAGCAAGACTGGTAATATGGTCCTTCCAAATGAGAGCAGAAGAAAAAGAGACACCAAGAATATTGAGAGAAGATGAAGGATTGATTTTTGAATTGTTGAAGAATAAGGGATAGTCCGCTGGGAGATCCTGACGGGTAGATAGATGGAGAAATTGGGTTTTGGAAGCATTAAAGTTAACAAGGTTTTCTCTGCCCCAATTGGAAATAGTATTTAGATCAGAATTTAAGAGTGCTATGGCTTCATTACGTTTGTCGTTGAGGGATTGCTGGCTGGGGCGTTCTGAAAAACTAATGGAGTAGTGTAAGGTCGAGTCGTCTGCGTATGAATGGATGGGAATTAAGGTACAGTTAAGGAGATCATTTATAAAAATTAGAAAGAGAATAGGAGATAGGACAGAGCCCTGAGGAACACCGGAGTTTATAGGGTGAGGTAGTGAACAATGGCCGTCCACAACCGTGGCTATGGAATGGCCAGAAAGGAAATTAGAGACAAAGGCACAGATGGAGGGATAGAAACCGAAGGAGGGTAGTTTAGAAATTAAAGATTTATGCCAGACTCTATCGAAGGCTTTCGATATGTCTAGTGCAATAGAAAAAGTCTCACCGAACACAACATCCGCTTTTGGCTTTGAAACTAGGATAGAGAAAGTAGGAGGATACAGAGAAGGGGTTGCTGGATGTTGCTACAGACACCTGAGTTTCGGTGAGGAAGAGAAGATCAGGTTTGTAGGAGGAGAGATGGTGCTCAACAGAGTGAAAGTTAGAGGAAAGTCCGCGAATGTTGCAGAAATTAATAGAAAGAGTAACAGGCCGAGGTCCAGGTAATTGTGTGGGGTCGTCAGGGGATGGTCGCTCGGGTGAGGGGGCATTTATGGTCCCCCCCACTGGGGACTCCGAGGCTGGGCTACAATTCATAATTTTTTTTTTTTTTAATTTTGGTGTGGAAGAATGAAGTGTGGTGTGCATGTTTAGTGTAGTGAAGTGGATAGGAGGAGGAGGTGTTTGTGAGAGCTAGCTGGATTGCTCTCAGTGTAAATGAGGCACAAAGAAAATCAGTAAAAGAGGCCAAGCATGTGAAACAGGAGTTCCAGCGACTCTTTATCACATGCCTATAACTTCACCTGGGTCTAGCCCTGATCGATTGGTGCCTACAATCTCCCCACTACAATTCAAACCTAGTTGTAGGATCCATATTTCCAGAATACCATACACGGATTTTTTTTGAGTGTCCCGACGCAACTCGGGTTGAAATTGATTTCATTTAATTCGATCCCCACTGAGAGACTAGAAACATTTAGTGGCTCACGTGTATTTGTGATATATTCTCAATATTTGTAACTCTCATGCTTTGTGGGTTAGAATTAAATGAAATCAATTTCAACCCGAGTTGCGTCGGGACACTAAAAAAAATCAGTGTATGGTATTCTGGAAATATGGATCCTACAACTAGGTTTGAATTGAAATATATTCGCCTAGTGGGTTTCCCTTCTCCCTAACATAAATAGGATAGAAGGCGGAGTGTCTTTTAGACTGCCGTGGTGTAATTGATTAAGCGTCGGCTATCGTTCTGATGGTCGATGGTTCGATCCCTACTGAGAGACTAGAAACATTTAGTGGCTCACGTGTATTTGAGATATATTCTCAATATTTGTAACTCTCATGCTTTGTGGGTTAGAATTAAATGAAATCAATTTCAACCCGAGTTGCGTCGGGACACTCAAAAATCCGTGTATGGTATTCTGGAAATATGGATCCTACAACTAGGTTTGAATTGAAATATATTCGCCTAGTGGGTTTCCCTTCTCCCTAACATAAATAGGATAGAAGGCTGATTGTCTTTTAGACTGCCGTGGTGTTTTTTTTTTTTTTTTTTTTTTGTCTATATTCCAACTACTCCCTCTCGGGCATAGGCTGAGAGCCTGTACATTCCACCGCTCAACACGGTGAAGCCCGTGAGGTCTTGTTCCAGTCTGGGGAGTGAGACATGTGAAGCATCCATCATGGCTCGAAGCAGCTCCATCTCTGAAGCGGCTGGTTGCTTCTCTCAAGTGCTTCACCGTCTCACCCTTCAGACTCAGACCCTCACTCTCAGAACGCCACCTATTGAGCAGTGAACTCACTAGGCATTGTCCCCCTGTAACATATTTTGAATATGGGAATATTCATACAGTGTTATTTAATCAGGGAACAATGAGGGTATTTTTTGGCATTTCGGTGGGCTTTGTGGTAATGCACTGATACTAGGTACAGCACAAATTCAATCACAATAATATCTTCCCATTGACATATCGGGATTTGAACCCGGGTCCATTGGATTACCAATCCAGTGGCCTCTTGGCCTCTTGATTAAGCGTCGGCTATCGTTCTGATGGTCGATGGTTCGATCCCCACTGAGAGACTAGAAACATTTAGTGGTTCACGTGTATTTGTGATATATTCTCAATATTTGTAACTCTCATGCTTTGTGGGTTAGAATTAAATGAAATCAATTTCAACCCGAGTTGCGTCGGGACACTAAAAAAAATCCGTTTATGGTATTCTGGAAATATGGATCCTACAACTAGGTTTGAATTGAAATATATTCGCCTAGTGGGTTTCCCTTCTCCCTAACATAAATAGGATAGAAGGCCGAGTGTCTTTTAGACTGCCGTGGTGTAATTGATTAAGCGTCGGCTATCGTTCTGATGGTCGATGGTTCGATCCCCACTGAGAGACTAGAAACATTTAGTGGCTCACGTGTATTTGTGATATATTCTCAATATATATATATATTTCTCCCTCACTTGAAGCAAAATTATTATGCCTTTCAGCATCAATTATTTCATCATTGTCAGCTTATATATTGATGTCCAGTATACGTCATACATTTTGAGTTTTTGTTTCTTCTCGCATAATTATATATATACGGTATATATATTTATATATATATAGGGTGTCCCAGGAGGAAAGGGCATAACTTTGGAAAATGATAAAACAAGGTATGCTAAGCCTAAAATGTTCTATAACAAAAAGTCCAAATCTCAACCGTTAAACAGATATTGAAGGTTTTATATAGTGTCCTCCCCCGCCTCACTGTAATGGACTCTTCCATGTCAGAGAGTTTCCAACTGGTCCAAAGTGAGCTATTATATCTATAATCATTTTGCAACTTATAGAATTATAATATCTTTACAATAACATGGTATAATAACTGCAGTTACAGTAGATAGAGGTGTGGTAGGTACTGGGACAGCTAGGCCACCCTAATGGGAAAATACTTAAGAAAAGGGCATTTTCAACATGCAATATCTCTTTACTGGTTGAGATTGGGAATATTTCTTATAGAACATTTTAGGCTTAGAATATTTTGTTTTATCATTTCCCAAAGTTATGCCCTTTCCTCCTGAGACTCCCTGTATATATTCAGTATATATATATATATATATATATATATATATATATATATATATATGTGTTAGCTTGTCTGACGCCTATGATTTGTGTTGCCATTCCATTTTATCTATCAATCAACCAATCTTGTCATCACTCCTGTTCTTGTCATCTAGTCTTAATATAATGTAACGCAGATGTTGGCAAATCATACTGAGTCTCCCTTCTTGTATATAATTATCTTGTCTCTATTTAAGCCGGTGTCACACAAGCGCTTTTTCTGTCAATTTTTACGGGCAACTGTTGTCTGGTAGCTTCAAAATACCAGTATCATAAGAATTAAACAAGATACTATAATATAACTTCGGTTTAGTTTCCGAGTCCAATGCCTAAATATCACCAGAAAAAACTTGCTCATTGAAAATTGACGGAAAAAGCGCTCATGTGACAGCGGCTTTACTCCCCCTCTCTTGCATCCCTTCTTCCTCCTGACTTATATATTGCTTGTTTTCATTCAGCTTTCTTTATTCTTCACAATCTAACTATAATTTGTCCTAATAGTTTCGATCTTATTTTTAGCCTACCCTGCTTTTTGGATGTTAAGGGGAGGCAGACCATTTTCCTGGACCCCCTTCTCCCTCATGCTTAGCTCCATTAGTTTTGAGAATTTAAGACGTTCGGCCCATTAGTTTGGGATTTGAACACCATTCGCCCCATTTCTTTGTCAATTTTATGATCTTTCGTGCCATTTAGAAATCTATTTTTTCCTGGCGAGCGAAAGCGAGCCTGAAATTTTAAGAGAAATCGGCCTTCAGCCGGGAAATTTTTCTATGGAAAAATTTACAAATTTATCCTGAAGGGGAGTCTAGGGCTTTTTGTTTTAAGCTTTATGGAAGTCTAGTGAGGAAACTAAGAAATAAAGGAATGAATGACCAAACAAACAGTCTGCCTCCCCTTAACCCTTTATAGGACGCACTTTCAGTTATTATATTATTATTAGCCCATTATTTTCCATTACACGTCATGTAGTATATTTAGTTTTCTGTGTTGTTCTTCTTGAGGGGAAGCATGTTGGTTTTATAGACCCCCTTCTCCTTCATGCTTAGCCCCATTAGTTTTTAGATTTTAAGACGTTCGCTCCATTAGTTTGTCGATTTTATGACCTTCACCCCATTTTGTTGTCAATATATAGACGTTTCGTGCGATTTAGGTGTCAATTATATTCCTGGCGAGCGATACTGAGCCTACGGCCTACGGCCGGAAAAATGTTCTATCGAAAAATGTACACATTAGGGGTGTTAAGGGTGTTGGGGGTGTTAAGCTTGATAGAGGTCTCGGGAGGAAACTAAGCAAATACTAAAAATATAGATATATATGCAAATATATACACACACCCCCCTTAAATCATACCTTACTGTGTCTTCCTTATTTGTTATTATTTATTATGGTTTCTCCTTTGTCCATGTACAGGTATCCTCTGCTTCCCTCTTTATTATGGTTTCTCCTCTCTCCTTTCTCCTTCCCTCTTTATTATGGTTTCTCCTCTCTCCTTTCTCCTCCCCTCTTTATTATGGTTTCTCCTCTCTCCTTTCTCCTCCCCTCTTTATTATGGTTTCTCCTCTCTCCTTTCTCCTCCCCTCTTTATTATGGTTTCTCCTCTCTCCTTTCTCCTCCCCTCTTTATTATGGTTTCTCCTCTCTCCTTTCTCGTCCCCTCTTTATTATGGTTTCTCCTCTCTCCTTTCTCCTCCCCTCTTTATTATGGTTTCTCCTCTCTCTTTTCTCCTCCCCTCTTTATTATGGTTTCTCCTCTCTCCTTTCTCCTCCCCTCTTTCAGTCTTTTTTATCTCTCTTCTGTTTCATTCAGCTTCATATTCTAACTTTTCTCCAATAGTTTCGTGTTATATATATAAATATATATATTGTGACGCATGTCCACATGTGAGCATGCTGTACAGAACGCCTAGTCATGCCCCACTCTCGCTAGGATCGTCAGGGCAGGAACTTTGGCTGTAGTCTATGTAGAGTTTCCTAACTTAGTTCATGTGAGCCGTTGTACTATAAGTATTATGAATATGTATTTTGTTTTCATCTGAGTCAACGAGTTCTATTTTATATCATTAGTTATAAGTATTGTGTGTAAAACTTATTTGTAATGATGGGAAGAGAAACAGCCACAGTTAGGGGTCAGTGGGTACGCCAGGCAGGAGGTAGGCCTAACTCACTAGCACTCCTCCCTCCCTCAGTGCTAGGGGAGCCTTTGTGTATCCCAGAGGAGAGAGAGAAATTACGTAATGGTTGTCAGTGGGCGGTCCTTAGTAGTTCACGTTGGGCTCACTAGAGGGCCGGGTATAAAAGGGAAGTCTAGCCATTTTTTCATCAGAACTCATTAGGCAGAGCGACTTCTCATTTCCCTTGCTAACTATTTATATTCTTCTGACTGATGGGAACTTTCTCTACTACCTTACATACTTATTTCCTCTTTTCCCTGCCCTGTTTAACTTCCATTGTCCCGTTGGTGCAGAGCTAGTCAGCCAACGTATTATCGCTTGAGTTCTCACGAGATACTTGCCTATTAGATAGCCTATTTTGGAAGGGTTGACTTAGAATAGGATTGATTTATGTTTGTTGCACTTGTATATGCATTTCCCTGTGTGTTATTATTATTATTCCTGTTTTCTGCTGGTCTAGGTAATGCTAGACTGGGGTAAGGCTTTTCTGTGTTACGAGTTGTTGTTTGATGCAGTGGTTAAGCGATAAACCTGCATACTCGTTTCGGTTCAGTGAAGCCTAGGTTGTCTTCGCGGCTGACTGTGTTGAGTTTATAATTTACAGTGCGTGAGGGCAAGAGCCTAACCACCCTGTATTTTATTAGCAGTTTGTTTTTACTTTGTCAAGGAGCTGGGAGAAAACCAGATACAAGGGATCTGGATTTCTCAAAGTGCACTTGTTAGTTTTAACGTAATACTTTAAACAGTCGTGAGGACTTCGCTAGGCTACGAGCCGTTTTTGCTCAGTCACTGCTACCTTTTGCCCACAGTACCCCAGCTAGACTTTACTCGATTAGTAGATACAGAATAGAATTGAAGCTTTCCTTATGTATGATATTGTTTATGCACTCTTGATTTCATGTGTTGCAAGCTTGGCTACTTTAGTGATTAGTGGCCCACGAGCACAATCCGAGTAGGCTATTGCCGTTGCATTTGCGGGGTACTTCCTTTTAATGTTTGACATTTACTATTGCATATTCTTTTAATTATTCTTATGCCAATTTAAGCCTTTAATAGTATTTAATTGCCAGTATCTTTGCTTATTGAATTACTGTTCAAAATCCGATACGTACTTCTTACGAGCATCCGAGAAGCATCTAACTTTTTTCAGAAGATTCCTTGCTCGATGCTTAAGGACTATTAATTAACGTAACATAATAGTGCCGATCCGAAGTAGAGGGTGGTGGACTTCTTAAGTTCATAGTCAAGGGTGGATTACTTCGGCTTCGGCCAACACTATTCTTTTGTGTTGTTGTTTCTTACTTCATTGTTTGATTGTTGACCAGACTAGATAATTTCTGTCTCTTTATTAGTCTGTTGTTGAACACTAGTAGCGAGTTCTTGTATACCCCGTCTGACATACGGAGCCCTGTATGTTAATTTAAGAGTTAGAATTAGAGTTGAAGGAGCCAAACTACCCAAGCGGCGAAGCAAACTAGCGAGCGAACTAGCGAGTGGGGAAACCAGCTAGCCTGCATACCAGCAAACAAGCCTTCACACCTGCGTGCGTCATAGGGGACCCTGCAAACTATTTGATGACCGACGCATATCAGTCTCATTTGGAGTTGGGGAAGGTGAACTTGCAGCTGGAGGAAGACGGGGTGAAGTATTATAATGGGTTTGTGACTGTCAGTCAGATTATATAAATGTGTGTTAAGTGTGTTCGGTGTAAACACTTACGTTATGTTGGTTAGTGAGATATGTGATTGGGAATTAACGTTAACGCTACTATTATGTGCTTAACTATTTGATTGCGAATTAACGTTAACGCTACTATTATGTGTTTAACTATTTGATTGCGAATTAACGTTAACGCTACTATTTATGTACTTAACTATTTGATTGGGAATTAACGTTAACGCTACTATTATGTGCGTAACTATTTGATTGCGAATTAACGTTAACGCTACTATTATGTGTTTAACTATTTGATTGCGAATTAACGTTAACGCTACTATTTATGTACTTAACTATTTTGATTGGGAATTAACGTTAACGCTACTATTATGTACTTAACTATTTTAGTTGACTAACTTGTGGACTAAAGCAACTCTTTAAGTAATTGGGTTATGATGAAAGTAATACTATTGTTTTATATTAATACTTACGAGTTCTTTCATTGTCTTTGAATTAAGCTTACATTGCTTAACGGTACGGTGATGCTATCGTCTCATATTAGTAATATCGCCTTAGACTAACATGGCTGTGTTAATATTACTTCTAGTGATTTCCTAAGCTGAAGAAAATTCTTTTGCTTCAAAATATTATATTTTGCTTTTCATATTATTTGAGTGAGACCTGAATCGAATCTATGATGCGATCCTGTAACTTTATTTACTCATAATCAAACCTCAATGTTACGTGGTTAAGAAATACATTTAACTAATTATTAAATATATATATATCTAACTTTTTATGTGACTTTGATATAAATCCTGATGATAATAATAATATAATACTGTTAACGTAAGACAAGAACCAAGAATAATTACCTTAAATATAAATAAAAGGACATATCAGAAAACTATCTATTCATTTCAAAAAGGGTAAGAGACAGAAATATTCTTACTTTAATATTTATCTTTCAAGACTTTTTATACAATTAATAGTCCTTCTTTAGCTATATACTTCTTCGGTGCATAACCATAGCCTACTAAGCTTCGGTTAAATAATAATGTTTTATAAATACTACATGACTTTAATTAGTTTCAGTATTTTTCATAATTAAAGTGTATCAGTCAATAAAGGATACTAAGTCCTAAGATCCAAAAGGAAAGGAAGCAACAACAGAAAATAATTTTATTAGATTTTACTTTTGTTTGCCTTCAGCTGACTGATACCTTAATATATATCTCTGTGCTATCTAGATTCATCAAGTTAACCACTTGAGGATCAAGATACGTAACACCCGTTATAGCAGATTGAACTCTGGAGGGTATTGGTGTGTTTTGTTCGGCTGGCAGTACTCAGGGGTTGGGATCGTGTGTTTCCGTTGTGGCAGCGAGCCGTATTCGAGTCCTGATTGAGAGCCCTTGTGTACCCGAGTGCCAGTTCGTAACAATATATATATTTTTTACTATGTGATTGAGGGAGGCAAAAGGCAGAACTGCCCATAGCGAGTGCCTCGCCCATAGTTGAAAGAGTGACAGGGCCAAAATCAAGGGACGTTCGAGCCAAAATGCCTGGACACACGGAGTTTGAAGCAATTTAAGTCATAGGAAGAGGGAAAGACTGATTCTGGGAGAGAGTTCCAGAGCTCAGCTGTTGAGTAGAAGAAAGTTTGAGAGTAACGTTTCACTCTCGGGTTGGAGAGTTGCACAGAGTAGGGGTGGGATTGAGTTGCAAGACGGGTACCACGTGCCCTACGTAAAGGAGGTGGTATACACTGGGAAAGCTCTGAGGAACACTGATTATTATAGTAGCGATAGAATAGCGAGAGAGATGCAACATTGCGGCGGAGAGAGAGAGATTGCAGTGAGTTTGTGAGTGGACGGGAGTTAATGATATGAAAGGCTTTCCTTTCAACTTTGTCTAGGAGAGCGGTGTGAGAGGAACCTCCTCACACATGTGAACAATACTCAATAGAAGGATGCACTATGCCCCTGTACAGAGCAAGAAGCTGTGCAGGGGAAAAGAACCCCCTAAGGTGGTTGAGCACACCCAGCGTCTGGGAGGCGCCTTAGCAAGACTGGTAATATGGTCCATCCAACTGAGAGCAGAAGAAAAAGAGACACCAAGAATATTGAGAGAAAATTAAGGATTGATTTTTGTATTGTTGAAGAATAACGGATAGTCCGCTGGGAGTTCCTTACGGGTAGATAGCTGGAGAAATTGGGTTTTGGAAGCATTAAAGGTAACAAGGTTTTCTCTGCCCCAATTGGAGATAGTATTTTGATCAGAATTTAAGAGTTCTATGGCTTCATTACGTTTGTCTGTCGTTGAGGGATTGCGGGCTGGGGCGTTCTGAAAAAAGTAATGGAGTAGTGTAAGGTTGAGTCGTCTGTGTATGAATGGATGGGAATTGAGGTACAGTTGAGGAGATCATTTATAAAAATTAGAAAAAGAATAGGAGATAGGACAGAGCCCTGAGGAACACCGGAGTTTATAGGGTGAGGAAGTGAACAATGGCCGTCCACAACCGCGGCTATGGAACGGCCGGAAAGGAAATTAGAGACAAAGGCACAGATGGAGGGATAGAAACCGAAGGAGGGTAGTTTAAAAATTAAAGATTTATGCCAGACTCTATCGAATGCTTTCGATATGTCTAGTGCAATAGAAATAGTCTTACCGAAGTCCCGAAAGGAGGATGACCAAGAGTTAGTAAGATATGAAAGAAGATCACCAGTAGAGCGACCCTTAAGGAAGCCATACTGGCGATCTGAGAGCAGATTATGAGAAGAGAAATGCTTAAGAAATTTGGAAGCAAGAATAGTTTCAAAAACTTTAGAAAGACAAGAGATGAGAGCAATAGGACGATAGTTGGAGGGTTGAGAGCGGTCACCCTTCTTTGGAACAGGTTTAATAAGAGCAAACTTCCAGGATGAAGGGAAGACGTTAGAGGATAGACAGAGACGAAAGAGTTTGCCTAGGAAGGGAGTCCGCACGGAAGCACTGTTTTTTAAAACAACAGGAGGAACACCGTCCGGACCATACGCCTTATTAGTATTAACCCTCTCACGTTCTTGACGTAATTTTGAGCCTATTAGGGATACTTTAAACCCTTTATTACCATCAGGGGTATTTAGAAACCTTTAGTTTAGTTACTTTAACTTCTGCAGTTGTCTTTGAGTTTGCTGTGGGCAGAAAACAAATTTTGGAGAGGTAATTATAAGAGTGAGAGAACTCTATTTCTTATTGCTAATCTGGCAACCTCTGCGTCATATGGTCGTGAGAGGGTTAAGCCCAGAGAGGGTAGAAAGTACATGATTAGAAGAGATTAGGATATTAGGCATAAGTGAAAGAGAGGAGGGTGGAGAGGGAGGAATAGCACCGGAATCATCCAAGGTGGAGTTTAGCTTTGTCAGAGGAAGAAGTGATGGTTGTGCCATCAGAGTGGGAAAGGGGAGGGAAAGACGAGGAAGAGAAATTGTTGGAGAGGTTTTTGGCTAGATGCCAGAAAGCTTGGGAAGAGCTAGAGTTGGATAGTTCAGTGCATTTATTATTGATGAAAGAGTGGTTGGCAATTCGAAGAACAGATTTGGCTTGATTCCGGGCAGAAACATAGGAAAAATGAGAGTCTTGAGTTTTAAGGCGTCGGTACCGTTTGAAAGCTTCCTCCTTATTGCGGACAGCAGTAGAACAGGCGCGAGTAAACCAAGATTTTTTAGCATTAGTCTGAGAGAAAGAGAATGGAATGTATGCTTCCATGCCCGATAGGATTACCTCAGTAATGCGTTCAGCACTCTCCGAGGGTCCCCGGCCACGGAAGCAGAAATCATTCCAATGGAAATCAAAGAAGTACTGCCGGAGAGCCTCCCAGTCGGCAGCGCCAAAGTGCCACAAGCGCCGCCTGCTAGGAGGATCGGGTGGCCGTACTGGAGAGATAGGACAGTTGACAGAGAAAAGTTTATGGTCGGAGGAGCCCAAAGGAGAGAAAAGATCGACAGAATAAGAAAAATGGTTAGAAGTTAGAAACAAGTCAAGAATGTTGGGCCAATCTCCGATGCGATCCGGGATACGGGTGGGTTGTTGAACTAACTGGTCTAGGTTATTTATGATAGAAAAGACGTAGGATTGTTCACCAGGTGGGCCAGTAGCATGAGAGGAGAGCCATTGGCGGTGGTGAACGTTGAAATCTCCTAAGATGGAGATTTCTGAGAAAGGAGAAATAGATAGAATAGATAGAATATATATATATATATTTGTAACTGCCTATATATAGCCTTATGTATGTAATTATAATTTATCGATCCTTACTGCGTCTCCCCTTTTATTTATTGTTTGTATGGTGCCTCCTATGTGTTTTCCTCTCTTCCATTTCCTCTATCTCTCTTGGATTCTATTTTGTTTGGGATTCCTAACTATACTGTTTTTTTCCCTAACAGTTTCGGGTTTTCTTTAGTATAACCTTCTTTTGCGGATTTGTATACCGATAATAGAGTCTGTCTATTAAAGTATCTAGGCTTTCTTTGTTATAACTTTCTTTTTCGGATTTTTACACCTATATTAAATTCTATGTCTGTTAATGCATCTCGTATAAGCAAAATACTGTTCTTGTCTTTAACTGTCTTGATAGCGTAATGGTTAGTGCGAGGAATTTCGGTGAGAGCAACCGAGGTTGGAATCCTTGGAGTACCAAATGTATTCATTAGTTTCATTGAGTTCATCAATTAGGTTTATTTGTAAATTAATCGGTGGGTTGGTGATAATATAGATCTACTCTTTTACCTGCCATCTACTTAGTTAGTTAGTTAAAATAGGACTTCAGAGGCTATCAACCCTACTGGATCATTAAGCCAGCACTCTGTAAGTCAAGAATGGCGTCAGGACTGGAGACCCTTTTCGAGAACTCCAATCCCTTGCTATGTACCTGTATTTATTTTCTATTGATCAAACTTGCCTGAATCTCCCCTTGTATTTACTATGTGTTATTGTATTACATTTTACGTTTATTATTAAACTTCTGTACCGGGGACGTCTTTTTCATTGTATTCTTGCTATATTTAGACGCTTTTGTGCAGTTTAACCCTCCGGATCCGGGGGGCCTTCATATGAGGCGATCGTCATGTCCGGGGGTATTCCTGAAAAATGGCTAAGTTCACAGTTTGATATCTACTGATTGAGACCACCTAGAGCAGTCAACTAAATTGCATACTGTAGAACCAACCTTCGTCTGTAGAATGGCATTGAGTTGACATCGCTACAACAAGTGGTTGCCGAGATATGATGGGAATGGAGGTAATTTCCCGCGTATTTTCGCCTGTGTCCGAACGCTTCGCCGCAGCCCTGGCTAGCACGCACCAAGTCACTCGTCGCTCCCATGGCTTTTCTACCGGTACACGATATTATGTATTTATGGAGATAATGTGATATTATTGTGTCATTTATTACTTGTTCAACCTTTATTTGAGTTATATGAAACTTTATATAACATATTTTGGGGGCTTTCACTGTTATTGTAATATTATTGTGTCACTTTCACTGTTATTGTAATAGTATTGTGTCACTTTCACTTTTATTACTCTTCTTGTTATGAATTATTGTCACTCTCACTTTATTATTGAGTTATTATTACTTATTATACATTTTGTGTCACTTTCTCTTACTAGGTTTAGAGGCTAGGCTAGGCTAGGCTACGCAAGCGTACAGTACCATACGGTATCGTATTTGACACTTGTAATTATTACATTTGGTTGTTTCTTTCACTTAGACATATTGTTATATTGTTTTTAGTGTCACTTTCACTTATAATAATTATAGAATAGTGTCTCTTTAACTTGCACATAGTGTTTTATTGTTCTAGTGTCACTTTCACTAGTGTTCTCAGGGTCAGTGCCACTTAGAAGTTTACCAGGATGTGGAAATCATCGTGGCAAGGCGTGATGCACAGTGCTACCTGACATGCCTGGCACTGATACATGGTTTTGGTGGTTGTCTGGGGTCTTCGGGTGGTGTGGCTGCAGACATCGCGCCGTATCTGGGTCTTGCGACCAGCAGCTACTGGAAGGGCGACGATCCTGTGCTTCTTGTGGTGTTCGGAAGCGTATGTACGGTCAATGGTGCGAGCTCCTGGCATATGTTGAGCTCGTGGGGCATCCTCAGGCACGGCATATTCCCCAACGAGATCCAGAATGAGCTGTTTCTGGAATCTCCAAAGGTTGGTGTACTTCCTGGGCATTGTGGGGTTCATCAGCTTGTACAGGTTGTACGAGTTGAGCACAGACACATCCATCATGTGCAGGAAGAACTTCTTATACCACCTGCAGGAGGTCCGCAGGCAGTCGATGAAGCCGACCTGCATGTCTGACTTGTCAACCAGACGCATGTTTATGGTGTAGTCCATAACTGCGTCTGGCTTCATGATGGGCTCCCTGGTCCTGTGGTTGACTTTGCCAGAGTCAACCAGGTTGCCCTTGTAGATGGTGCTCATCATGTTGACCTTCCTTTGGTCGTGCCAATGGATTGCCAGCATCGGACCATGTTGCTTGAGGAAGATGTCCTTCTTCTTGGTCTTCTTGGGGAATTCCGGCATGTTCTTCCTCGTCCCCCGTACTGTGCCCACAGTCTGGGTTTGCTGCCTGTTCAGGTACTTGGTGAGGATGGGGGACGTATAGTAGTTGTCCGTGTAGAGCATGTGGTTCTTGTTGAAGTAGCGATCCATCATCGCCTTCACCACTGCTCCACCGAACCCTATTTCTTGATCTGCAAGAACCTCACCCTCCTTCCCACTGTAGACAATAAAGTCCAGCACATAACCCGTCTTACAGTCACAGAAGACGAAGAGCTTGATGCCGAATCGATGTCTCTTGGAGGGTATGTACTGCCGGAAGTGAAGGTTCCCCCGGAACAGCACAAGAGACTTGTCGATCACAACCTTTTGAAAAGGCTTCAAGAATGTGGAAAACTTGGCCTTCATCATGTCGTAGAATCCCCTTATGTTCCACAGGCGGTCTGTTTGGTGTACATTGGTGTTGGTAACGAAGTGCAGGCTACCAAGTATGGCGAAGTAGCGGTCCCGGGACATAAGTTTTCCAAAAGAAGGTGTGGCAATTATGTCGCCTGTGATCCAGTAGTCTGCCAGCCGATGCTTCTTCACATGTGCCATGAGCATGGTCAGTGCTATGAACACATACATTTGGGCAATGGTGACAGGCTTCCAGGCCTTCATGTGGGAACTATGGGTCTTGCCGCTGAGGTGGTCACTGAGGGCCTTCTGTTTATTGGTCTCATCGACAACAAATGACATGACCTCATTGTCGAAAAAGGCTTTAAAAAGCTGGCCAGGTGATGAGTTGGGTCCCCCAGGGAAAGATGGATCAATCCCTGCGGCATTTTGGGCGTCATCGAATGTGGCATCTTGTGGCTGAAAGGTGGCCCCATCCTCCCATGTCCAGACATCAGCATGCCTGGCACGGGGACGGGGGACGGGCAGCAGGGGCGGCAGCAGCAGCACGGGCGTCGGCAGCAGCAGGGGCGTCGGCAGCAGCAGGGGCGTCGGCAGCAGCAGGGGCGTCGGCAGCAGCAGGGGCAGCCTGGCCATGGCCGCGGCCACGGCTACGCCCACGCTGACCAGCAGGGCCCCTGGCACGGCCACAGCCACGTCCACGTCCAAGGGCACGGCCACCCCGAGCACGGCCACCCCAAGCACGGGGACGTCCAGGGCCACGGCAGGGTGCTGGGTCGTCCAACCACTCAGCTTCGTCCACAACAGGGTCATCTGGCAGGTCATAATTATCCTGCCCAGAATCTGCACTGTGGTCGTCCATAAATCTTGAAGGGCAGCCATATTCGTGGGTATCTTCTGGGTCATAGGTGGGATCCTGGTCGTCACTTGGTGGTGGTACATCAGGTGGCGACTGCTGGCGTGGGCGGCTAGGGGGTGGTGAAGGTGAGCTAGTTGGCTCTGAAGTTTTCAGGCGACGACGAGAGCATTTTAGGGACAGCTTAGGGCCTGAGGTGCTGCTTTCTGCCCCCCTGTGGGCATGAACAAGGCCCTTCTGGAGATGCGTTGACTACTTGCACCACTTGCACCACTTGTTGATGGCTGTGGGTCATGCAGGGCCAATTCCGCACCATTTGCACCCCTTACACGACTTCTTGAGGGCTGTGGGTCATGCGGGGCCAATTCCGCACCACTTGCACGACCTCTTGAGGGCTGTGGGTCATGCAGGGCCAATTCCGCACCACTTGCACCACTTCTTGAGGGCTGTGGGTAATGCGGGGCCAATTCCGCACCACTTGCACCACTTGTTGAGGGCTGTGTGTCATGCGGGGTCAATGAGGCACCAGCCGCGGGCGACGAGGGCCCCGGAGACAATGGAATAGGCTGTCTGATACAGGCCACCTGTCTATCACCTACCACACCTTCCCACTCTGAACCTGTTTTGGTGACTAAATGGCATTACGATAGGGCAGACTGGGAGGGTCTTCAAGGTTTCTTTATTGATATTCCCTGGACCTCTTTCTTTTCTAATGATGCACACTCCACCTTGAGCCACATACAAGATTTTGTAAAAATTGGAATGGAAACTTTTATTCCTCATCAAAAGTACATTAAAAGATCTAATTCACCTAAATGGTTTGACCATAATTGTGCTAGAGTAACTGAACAAAAAGCAATAGCCTACAATGCATACACAAGATCAAAAACACATGAAGCCTTTAATTACTTTAGAAACATCAGAAATCATGCCAAAACTGTATTAAACCTAACTAAATCAAACTTTCTCCACAAGCAGGCAAATAAACTTCTAAATAATCCAAATGATAACAAAATATTTTGGTCTACTCTTAACTCATTCAAATCCAACTTCACTACTGCTTCATCCATTCCATCATTAAAATCTCCGACTGGCAATCTTGTAAGTGACCCACGAGGTAAAGCTAACCTTCTTGCGGATATTTTCACCACCAACTCAACCTTAGATGAAATAAATCAAGATGTCCCTGTACTTAATTTTAATTCGCCTGAAATTCCCTCACTTAAGATCCACACCAGACATGTCAAAACTATTTTGCAGAATCTCTCAGTAGATAAGGCTCCTGGTCCAGATGAAATTCCTCCAATAGTACTTAAGAATTGCTCCTTGGTGCTCGCTCCAGTATTGGCAATTTTTTTCCGTCTATGTACTCATACCTCATGCTTCCCAGTACCCTGGAAAGAAGCAAACATCCATCCAGTTCCTAAAAAAGGTGCCTCTTCAGATCCATCAAACTACAGACCAATAGCTATAACTTCCACTCTTGGTAAAGTCTTTGAAATTATATTAAATAATCACATAATTAAGCATCTTGAGAATAATAAATTAATCAGTGATAGGCAATATGGTTTTAGACGATGTCGATCAACTGCAGACATTCTTTGCCTTCTTACGCATCAAATCAACCAAGCTACAGACCAACATGGTGAAACACATACAATAGCACTGGATATATCAAAGGCATTTGATAGAGTCTGGCATCAATCCTTATTGTCGAAGATGTCACACTACAGCCTTGCATCATTAGTTCCACTAATTTCTTCTTATCTTCATAACAGAAAAATACGTGTAATGGTAGATGGCCTTTATTCTCAATTTCACTCAATAAATGCTGGTGTTCCCCAGGGATCAGTTTTGGCCCCAACTCTGTTCCTCATTCATATCAATGATCTCATATCTACCACTCATAATCCAATACATTCCTATGCAGATGACTCAACACTCCACAGTTCCTTCACATTTACCAATTCTTTCACCCAACCCGATCTTATAAATTAAAAAATAAGCACTGCAATTTCTCTGAACCAGGACCTTTCTAGAATTGAAGAATTGGGACAAAAGAATCTAGTTTCCTTTAATGCACAGAAAACCAAGTACATTCAATTTTCTAACTGACAGAATCTCACTGACTCCCATATATTTTTTAATGATTTAAATATTCCCACTTCCCCTAGTATTGATATTCTCGGTGTAACATTAACTACTAACTTGAGCTGGACACATTATGTTAGAAGCATTGCTAAGAATGCCTCTAAAAAACTGGGACTCCTGTACAGAGTTCGAGAATTCTTTACTGACGAGCAGTTGGCCGTAATATATAAAAGTCATGTGCGTTCTCAGATGGATTACTGTTCACCTCTGTGGAGTGGAAGTGGAGTGGTTGCATTGAGGCAGTTGGACAAAATTCAAAATAAAGCTATTAGATTAATCAATAACCCTGCAATCACACAGGACCTTCCTACATTATCCATACGAAGAATCGTTGCATCCCTTGCATTATTCTACAGATATTTTCACAGCAATTGTTCCGAGGAACTTGCTTCAATTGTGCCGCCTCTCCACATCTTTCCCCGTAGAACTAGGGCAGCTGAGAGCGCCCATGAACTTACACTTTCTCCTCCACAATGCAGAACTTTTGCTTATCAAAATTAATTTATCCCTAGAACTACTACTCTTTGGAATTCACTTCCCTCGAATTGCTTTCCACAAACTTACAATCTACAAATGTTTAAATCCAGTTGTTACAAACATTTTATGAATAGAGGATGCCTTTAGGCACATGGACCTTTTTGTTTTATCTGTGTTTTTCCTTCCTCCGTTCATTGTCTCTTAAAAAAAAAAAAAAAAAAAAAAAAGCCCACGCTCGACTCTTCAGCTTATCCTCACTATCAGCATCTTCACCTCTTTCCCTTTCGGCCGCCTCCCGTGCCTGCTTCCTTGCAATATCCAGCACAGCTCTCCTATAGAAGTAACTGGCTATTTTGGCCGGGGAAGGAGTCCCCGGAGTCCCCCCAGCCGACGTCGGGGTCGCAAGCGTGCGCGCAGGGTCACGTTCACATGATGCGGGTAGGACACTTCCCATTTCACCCACACTTTCATCACCTTGATGATGTTCATCGCATCCAACATAGTCATCAATATCATCATCACTATCGTCATCATCAGTGCTATGAAAGCCCTGGAATTCTTCGCCATCTTCCACTTCATCAACATCTTCACTAACCACATGCTCTTCCTCAAAATCACTCTCAATCTCACTAAGGTCATGATCACTTAACTCTTGTAACACACAGGCAACACCACTGGGACTTAGCAACGTTTGCTTGGTTGTTTTAGCTTTGCCTTTCGTAGGCTTACGGGTCGCGGCGGAGGGCGTGGATTCGGACAGAGCGATTTTTTTTGGGTTAACTCCAGCCATCTTGGGTGCGTGATAACAACTGATGCTGCCTGGTAGTTTGTGCTTGGTGGCGCTGCGGTCGCCCACGCACCAAACAAAATCAGCCCGCGCACTTTGAATGCTTTGATTTTTATTTTGCCTCATATGAGGCCTCCCGGACTCCTAACCATTATACGTTTTGCCTCATATGAGTCCTCCCGGATCCCAAGGGTTAAGAAGGATCTGTGGTAGTAAAAATGGTTAGGTGAGATAGTTCGAAGCCTGTAAATTGCTGGAAGCCCTTTAAAAAACTGAATAAAATCGAATAGAATACGATGAAAAAAGACGTCGCCGGTACAGAAAGGGTTAAGGTGAAGCTGATGGACGGTTGAAGTTTAGGGGAGATGGGTCGCTTTTCTGGTCCCCTTTCTCCCTAGTGTAAAGTCCAATTGTTTTGAGATTAAAAGACGGTCGGCCCATTAGTTTAGCGATTTTAACACCTTTCGCCCCATTTCGTAGTAAATTTTAAGAACTTTCGTGCATTTAGGTGTCGATTATTTCCTGGCGACCGGTAGCGAGCCTGACATTTTAAGAGGAGACGGCCTTTGGCCGGAAATTTATTCTACCGAACAATGTACAAATTAATCTTGAAGTAAGGTCTAGTTTTTTTTTTTAAAGCTTGATGGAGGTATAGCGAGGAAACTAAGAAATACAGGAATAAATGAATTAATAGACCAAAAAAAGAAAACATAACCGGTCCGTCTCCCCTTAATTTATCTGGTATAACCAAAACACTGTTCTTGTCTTTACTCCTTTACTTGTATGTATTATATATTTATCAAACTTTACTGCCTCTCCCCTTTTATTGTCTATGGTGTATTGTTTCTTCCTTGTTCGTTTATCGTTCCCCCTCCTCTTCCGCTAGCTTTATCTCTCTCCCTCTCTCTCTCGCTCGCTCTCTCTCTCGCTGAGAGAGGAGAGAGAGAGAGAGAGAGAGAGAGAGAGAGAGAGAGAGAGAGAGAGAGAGAGAGCAAGCCACCCTACCTGAACATATACATGACCTTGTTTAAGGGGAGATGGGCCGGTTTTCTGGCCCACTTTCTCCCTCGTCTTTAGGCCCATTAGTTTTGAGATTGTTAGACGTTCGGTACATTAGTTTGGCGATTTTAACATCTTACGCCCCATTTAGTTGTCAATTTTAAGACCTTTCGTGCCATTTACCTGTCGATTGTTTCCTGGAGAGCGATAGAGAGCCTGCAATTTTAAGAGGAACCGGCCTTCGGCCGGGAAATTTTTCTACCGAAAAATGTACAAAATTATCTTGAAGGGGGTCTAGGGTGTGTTTTTTTAAGCTTGATGGAGGTATAGAGAGGAAACTAACAATTTCATTGGAGGTGTTTGGTGGTGTGGTGAAATTAATAAAACATATATGAATAACTGAATAAATAGACCAACAAACCAGCCCATCTCCCCTTAAACGTATGTAACTTGTGTATAAGGTTGATGAACCATACTTGTGTATAAGGTTGATGAACCATACTTGTGTATAAGGTTGATGAACCATACTTGTGTATAAGGTTGATGAACCATACTTGTGTATAAGGTTGATGAACCATACTTGTGTATAAGGTTGATGAACCATACTTGTGTATAAGGTTGATGAACCATACTTGTGTATAAGGTTGATGAACCATACTTGTGTATAAGGTTGATGAACCATACTTGTGTATAAGGTTGATGAACCATACTTGTGTATAAGGTTGATGAACCATACTTGTGTATAAGGTTGATGAACCATACTTGTGTATAAGGTTGATGAACCATACTTGTGTATAAGGTTGATGAACCATACTTGTGTATAAGGTTGATGAACCATACTTGTGTATAAGGTTGATGAACCATACTTGTGTATAAGGTTGATGAACCATACTTGTGTATAAGGTTGATGAACCATACTTGGCTTTGGGGTCTTTATACAGTAGTTGTGTGTGTGTTGCTATGTAATAATAATAATAATAATAATAATAATAATAATAATAAATTATTAATAATTATAATATTCATAATATGTGTGTGTGTGTGTGTGTGTGTGTGTGTGTGTGTGTGTGTGTGTGTGTGTGTGTGTGTGTGTATTTCTGTGTGTTTATTGGCATGTATGGGTTACCGTGTGTGGATTTTGGTTTGTATTATTTTACAAGGGTCGTACGTCCACAATATTATAACTAAAGTGCACTATCCATAAGGGAAGGCAGACCGTTTTTCTGGACCCCTTTCTCCCTAATGTTTAGCCCCATTAGTTTTTAGATGTTAAGATGTTTGCCCCATTAGTTTGGCGATTTTAAGACCTTTCGCCATATTTCTTCGTCAATATTTAGACCATTCGTGCTATTTAGATGTCGATTTATTCCCTGGCGAACGATAGTGAGCCTGTAATGTTGGAAGAACCGGCCTTTGGCCGGGAAATTTTTCTACCGAAAAATGTACAGATTAATCTATAAGGAACATCTAATGGATGTTTTTGTTTTAAATTTGATGGAGGTCTAGGGAGGAAACTAGAACAATAATGAATACATGCAAAAATCGCCCAAAAAGTGAACCCTCTCCCCTTTAGCCGGTATCACACGAAGCTTTTATAGTCCACATTCGATGATCAACATTTTTCTGGCAACATTTCTGGAATATTTTACACTGGTATTGGAAACTAGACAGATGGTAGATGAATTTAGGTGACCGAAATCATTCATATATTGACCTCATAAGCTGCCAGACCAATGTTGAGGGAAAAATCGCTCGTGTGATACCAGCTTTATTTTGTCCAACTCTCTTTGGTTAGGTTAGGTTAGGTTAGGTTAGGTTAGGTTTGGTTAGGTTGCCCAAAATTATCTAGAAGGGGAGTCTTGTGGGTATTGTTTTATGGGGTTAGTACTAGATTTTTGGGCTATATATTTATACATTTAATCATATTTGAGTTTCCTCCCTAGAGCTCCATCAAGCTTAGGAAAGAACCCCCTAGACCCCCTTTCAAGATAAATTTGTACATTGTTCGGTAGATAAATGTCCCGGCCGAATGTCGATTAATTCTAAAATTAGAGACTCGCTGTCGCTCGCCAGGAAAAAATCGACATCTAAAGGGTAGGAAAGGTCTTAATATTGAATACAAAATGGGGCAAAATTTCTCAAAATCGCCATACTAACGGAACGAACGTCTTAAAGCCTCAAAACTAATATGGTAAAAATGAGGGAGAAGGGGGTCTAGAAAAAGCGAGTCCTACCCCCATAAAACTTGATATGAAGGTTTATACTATACCGTAATTTACCCTTGATTTCTCGTGTACAATCGGCATAATAAGTGATGTCTCTGCACCAAGTATGTGTTTGGTATCAACAATATAGCTTCAATTCTTCATATCGAGTGAACTATACAAACATGTTCCTACACTTACCCACCCTTTTCAACATCTGACAGACATTAATACAGCACAGAGCGAGCCAAACGTAATGACAGCTGGGACATGACTAATTAGCACGACTGCACAGAAGGGTGACATTTCTAGATCTAGGTCAGGAAGTATTACGGGAGGTCTTTTGTCCTCATTAATTAAGAACATAAGAACATAAGAAAATGGGAGTCTGCAGAAAGCCGATTGGCCTAAGCAAGGCAGATCCCTGTCCCACACAACCCCAATTACAAAGCCCAATTATAGGCTCAACACTCTAATACCCTGAGGATCATCTTACCAAAACGGTTAGAGATTAACGCAGGATTACGGGGGTCTGCAGAGCGCTGATTGGCCCAACCCTGCTGATCCCCCTTCACACCCAACCCTTCTCGTCCATATGCTTATCCAATTTTATCTTAAAGCTCCCTATCGTTTTTAATCCCACTATAGCACTTGGTAGTCCATTCCACCCATCTACAACTCTGTTACCAAACCAATATTTGCCTATATCTTTTCTGAAACGAAATTTATCTAATTTGAAACCATTGGTACGAGTTCTTTCGCTATCACTGAGCTTTAGTACATTTGTCATGTCCCCTTTGTTAATCCCACTAACGCACTTGAACACCTCTATCATATCCCCTCTAACTCTGCGTCTCTCTAACGAATGTAAGCCTAATTTCTTCAACCTTTCTTTATACGGAAGATTTCTAATATTATGGATCATTTTTGTCATTCTACGTTGTACTCTCTCCAATGAATCTATGTCCTTTCTGTAATAAGGACACCAAAATTGAACAGCATAATCCATATGGGGTCTCACTAATGACAAGTAAAGTTTTAAGATAACATCAGCAGTTCTGTTACTCACACTCCTTGAGAATCCTGTTTGCCTTGTTTCGAACTCTTATACACTGTTGTCTAGGCTTCAAATCATTGCTAACAAACACACCTAGATCTTTCTCACAATTCGAGTTTTCTAATTCCACATTAGCTAGTTTATATTTAACATTTGTATGCATCTTCCCTATCTTTAATACCTTGCATTTGTCAATGTTAAACTTCATCTGCCAATTTACTGACCATTCGTGTAAGGTATCTAGATCCCTTTGGAGGCACTCTATATCTCTATCTGAATCAATTGTTCTCCCCATTTTGGTATCGTCTGCAAATTTACTTATCCTACTAGTTATACCTAAATCAAGGTCATTTATGTATATAACAAACAACAGAGGACCTAATACAGATCCCTGGGGGACACCACTTTTGACTGCTCCCCATTCTGACTTCGAATTATTTCAGTACCGGCCACGTCTTTTACATTATACTTGGTGGTGTAATGGTTAGAGCTTAAGAACCTGTATGTGGTATCCCAGGTTCGAATCCCGGGAGGAGCACATCTATCTATCTATCTATCTATTGCCTGACGCCGTGATCCCCGAAGGGGTGGCCACGAACGAACCGCCCCCATGCACCTCTGTCCCCAGTCAGTCGACGCCCCTCCCCCCAACCAGCACCGCCTTCATTCATGTAGTTCCTCACTCCATCCTTCCACCTCATATTCGGTCTACCTCTCCCCCTCTGTCCCTCCACCTCGCTCTCGTACACCCTCTTAGTCATTCTCTCGCTTTCCATACGTTCCATATGGCCGAACCATCTCAAGTTGTTCCTTTTCACACTTTCCAGCACATCTACCTCCACACCACACCTCCTTCTTACTTCCTCATTAGTCTGTCTATCCCTCCATGTAATTCCGCACGCACTCCTTAAGTAATTCATTTCCACTGCTCTCACTCTTGGTCTGAGTCTCTCAACCAACGTCCATGCTTCGCTTCCGTAA
Source organism: Lithodes maja (assembly GCA_037953745.1). Taxonomy (NCBI): domain Eukaryota; kingdom Metazoa; phylum Arthropoda; class Malacostraca; order Decapoda; family Lithodidae; genus Lithodes; species Lithodes maja. Next base: position 60,806 of record JBAKBP010008642.1, on the reverse strand, counting down.
GTCAGTGTCGGGATTACCACACTGTCATGCAAGGACTTCTTCACTTCCATACTGACCACCCTATTTCTTGTTACTGCTTTTAGCGTTCCTACAACCCTCTTCCCCTGTTGTACCCTCTCCCGCACCTCTTCATCCATAGTCCCATCTTTACTCAACACACTGCCCAGATACTTAAAAGAGTTGACGATCTCCATAGCCTGACCGTTCAGCTTCACCTCACACTCTGTGACTTCACCCCTTTCGAAGACCATAACCTTGCTCTTCCCCGTATTTACCTTCAAATTCCGTTTTTCGCACACTGTTCCAAACTCATTTACCAGACCCTGCAACTCCCATTCATTGTCACTCATCAGAACTGTATCATCCGCAAACAGCAGTATAGGTAGCTTCCACTCAATTCCCTCCCTTTTCAGCGATACACCAACATCCACTGCTCTTGATAGTATTTCTTTCATAACTCCATCCATATATACAGTAAACAACCACGGGGACATCACACACCCCTGTTTCAAACCAACATTCAGGTCAAAGAACTCGCTCTGCTCACTCTCCACACGTACTGCCGCCTTTGCACCCTCATACATGCTCTTCACTGCTTTCAGCAACTTGCCCTCTACCCCGTATATTCTAAGTACTTTCCACAAACCTTCTCTATCCACTCTGTCATAGGCCTTCTCCAAGTCCATAAAGGCAACATACACCTTTTGTTTCTTCTCCAGATACTTCTCCACAACACAATTCAGGGTAAAAATCTGATCTACACATCCTCTTCCCTTCCTAAAGCCTCCCTGCTCGTCGCCTATCCATTTCTCCGTTCTCACTCTCACTCTCTCACTCTCTCAATCACTACCCTACTGTATACCTTCCCTACTACGCTTAGAAGACATATTCCTCGGTGGTTACCACACACTCCTCTTTCCCCTTTGCCCTTATATAGGGGGACTATTATGCCAGTCTTCCAGTCATCGGGTACACTCCCCTTCTCCCATGCTAGTTTGCACATTTTCCATACCCATTCTATCACTATCTCACCACCATACCTCAACATTTCCCCACACACTCCATCTGTTCCTGGTGCTTTCCCCAACTTCACTCTTTTCATGGCTTCCCACACTTCTGACCTCCTGATCCCCACCTCCTCCTCCACTACTTCTCTTCTTCTCCCTCCCATACCATATCCAGCTATGTTTGCTGGCTCTTCATTCCTTTCATTTAGCAACTCACTGAAGTACTCCCTCCATCTTTCGACTCTCTCTTGCTTCTCGGCTAGCATTCTCCCATTCTTATCTTTCACACCCTTACTGTTTCCCTTGCTACCTTCCCTAACTTTCTTGACTTCTTTCCAGAACATGTTCTTACTCTCCCTCCATTTTACACTCAGAGCACATGCTTTCATTAATTTCAATGGGAGGTGTTTGGTGTTAAGGGGAGATTTCCACTTGAGGGATTTTTTTCTTGACCCCTTTCTCCCTCATGTCTAGCCCCATTGCTTTGACATTTTAAGACGTTCGCCCCATTAGTTTGGCGATTTTAAGAATTTCCGCCCCATTCTGTCAATTTTAAGACCTTTCGTGCCATTTAGGTGTCGATTTTATCCTGGCGAGCGATAGCGAGCCTGTAATTTAAGAGCAACAGGCCTTCGGCCGGGAAATTTTTCTACCGAAAAATGTACAAATTTATCTTGAAAGGGGGTCAAGGGGGTGAAATTTTAAGATTGCTGGAGGAGTAGGAAACAAACTAAAAACCTCCTCTTAAGAGTGAAATCAATTAAACCCTTCATTACCAGTGACATCTTTCTATTATATTCTAGCAACTACTAGACGATTTTATGCTGTTTAGAAAGGGCCTCCAGCAATTAAGGGGACCTGCCGCTTTATACTCTTGAGGGTGTCAGTGAATTTCATCTGAGTTCAAAATTAACAGGCTTCGAACTATCTCATTTAGCCATTTTTACGACCACAGATCCTTCTTAAACTGCAACAAATCGTCTAAATATAGCAAGAATATAATTAAGGAGACGTTGCCGGTACAGATGAGGTTAATTAGCTTATACTTGGACAATGTTCTGCGGTCAAGGAAGGTTCGGTGAGAGAGGAATTATTATTGTGAAAGTTCCCCAGGGTTGGTGGAGTGGTTGCTATGGTGACCGAGTATGGGTTCCGGACATTTGTGGAGTTGTACATCCTCGCACCCAGTCGGGGGACACCTCCACGACGTATACAGACTAATAACACACATAACAAAGCCACTCCAACAGCTTACTCTCTCTCCAAAACCCCTTCTCCCCTCTCTACACTCTTCAGAAAAATGGCAAGTAGAAAATAGATACGAGGTGCCGTTGTAAAGGTTTATCCCCCAATACCTTCACTCTCTCTCTCACTCAGTCTCCCTCAATCAATCTTTCCTTCATCCCATGACTTGAACTGCTTTAAACTTCGTGTGTTCAGGCATTTTTTCTCCAACGTCCCTTGAATTTGGCTCCCTGTCACTCCTTTGGCTTTGGAGGAGATACTCGTTACAGCCAGCCAGGCTTTTTGTATCTTTCTTACACACTCGCTTACTTACTTGCCGAGGCATTTAGCCTTTTATGCCTACACTCGGAAGGGACTGGGGTTCTCGAAAAGGGGCTCCAGTCCTGACGCTATTCTTGACTTACAGTGTGCTGTCTTAATAATCAAGAATGATAGATAGATAGAGATAGATTGATAGATAGATAGCTAGAGATAGATTGGATAGATAGATAGAGATAGATTGGATAGATATAGATAGATAAGAGATAGATTGGATAGATAGATAGATAGATACAGACAGATAGACAAATAGATAGATCGGATAGACTGACAGACAGACAGACAGACAGACAGACAGATAGATAGATAGAGAGACAGAGACAGAGAGAGAGAGAGAGAGAGATATGCTAGATAGATAGATAGAGAGAAAGATATTTGATAGATAGATAGATAGATACTGTATAATATAGCGATCTTAGCAATTCTGAAGGTTCCAGCAAGCTTTTCTGAACTTCCGACTTTGGACCAGTAGGTTCTGGAGGTAGCGTCTCAGCAGTGTTGCCAATTAAGCTACTTTCCCGCTAGATGTAGAGGTATTTACTTTGATCTAGAGACAAATTTTTACATCTAGCGACATGTATTCTACCAAAACTGGAGATTTGAGCCATTTTAGCGCGATATTGCAGAGATTGCGGCAATATTCTAGCGATACTCGAAGATTTGAGCCATTTTAGAGCGATATTGCAGAGATTGTGGCATTATTCTAGCGATACTCGAAGATTTGAGCCATTATAGAGCGATAGTGTAGAGATTGTGGCAATATTCTAGCGATACTCGAAGATTTGAGCCATTTTAGCGCGATAGTGCAGAGATTGTGGCAATATTCTAGCGATACTCGAAGATTTGAGCCATTATTGAGCGATAGTGTAGAGATTGTGGCAATATTCTAGCGATACTCGAAGATTTGAGCCATTATAGAGCGATGTTGCAGAGATTGTGGCAATATTCTAGCAATACTCTGAGATTTGAGCCATTTTAGAGGGATATTGCAGGGATTGTGACATGAATTCTAGCGATACTTTGAAATTTGAGCCATTTTAGAGCGATATTGCAGAGATTGTGGCTTTAGCGATACTTGGATATTTGAGCCGTTTTAGAGCGATATTGCAGAGATTGGAGCATTATTGTAGCAGTTTTCGGCATGCATATAATTACTCTCTAGCGGACTTGATTTGGTAATCCTGGAATTAGGCCGATGTCACACGAGAGCATTTTCCGTCAATTTTCCATAAACTTTTGTTCGTTCTACTTTGAGGCTATTTTGCCTTTGAATCGGAAACTAGATCGGAGGTAGATTATGTTAGTTGAATTCTTATGGAACTTAAGAGGAGAAAGACTGTTTTTCTGGACCACCTTCTCCCTAATGTTTAACCCCACTGGTTTTTAGATTTTAAGACGTTGGTTCCATTAGTTTGGGGATTGTATGACCTTTCATTCCATTTCTTTGTCAATATTAACACCCTTCGTGCCATTTTTGTGTCAATTTTTTCCTGGCGAGCGATAGCGAGCATGTAACTTTCGGAGGAATCGGCCTTTGGGGGGACATTTTTCTACCGAAAATTGTACAAATCTATCTTGAAGGGGGGCGGGTCTAGAGAGTGTTTCTAAGCTTGATGGAGGTCTAGGGAGGAAACAAAAAATATATATGAATACATTAATTAATACACCAAACAACCAGCCACTCTCCCTTAAACTTTGAATCTGCCAGACTACAATTGCTCGTAGAAATTGACGGAACAATCGCTCGTGTGACATCGACTTTACGGCAAACATCATCACGCAACTTTATCACTTCCAGAAGTAAGATAAGCGCCCTTAGTTTAATGTAAGCCTCTGAACGCGTATGTAATCAAAAAATACCTGTGAAAGAAACCGTTTCAAGGGGACGTTTTCCTTTATTAGCGGTACTAACGTCTTATATATAGATAGATAGATAGATAAATATATATATATATATATATATATATATATATATATACCGGTATATATATATGTATATATAATAATATATATATATATATATATATATATATTGTGACGTTGACCACTCCGTTAGAACCGCATGGCTTGTCCTACAGTGACTCGCTAGGATCGCCAGGGCAGTGGATGGGGCTACAGTTTATGTATTAGAGTGTGCTTTATTTCATATGAAAGCTCGTGTCATGGGCAGTCCAGAAAGGCTCTTTGTTTTCGCCCATGTCAAGGCTTTATATATTTAATTGTAAAGTATATGTTTTGTCATTAACTAGTTATGATAGGATCTGGGAGAGAGAGAGGGAGTAGAACAGAGTGAGAGGGGGCGCGCAGTGTTTTTTGTCCCGCTCGATGACGTCACGGCTGGCTGCCTCGCGGGGGTTGGTGGAGAGAGGTCCTTACCATGCTGCGAGCTCTGTGAGTGGTCGGTCGACTCGTAACCGTTGTTTTCCCACGCGGCTCGAGCTAGTGCGAGTATATATACTGGTTCCTCGCCACTCTCTCCCTCAGATCTGGTTTCTAGAACACACTCATCTTTTTTCCCTTGCTATCTATTCCCGCTCCGCCCCTGAGAATCTTTTCCTCTGCCTATCTCTCATTTTCCATATCTTTCACCACCTTTATTAACATTATATCCCCTCTGGTTAACTCTGCAAAATCAGCTTCATGCTGGCCAGTTGTATTGTGTGTTAAGGTCTGATATAACCTGTGTATGTTAGTTGTTAAGATAAGTGGATCACGAAGCATTGGTTGGCTTTCATATTGCCGCTTCCTATAATTATTAGTGTTCTGCTGGATTAGATAATGCTAGACTGGGAGTCTGATATCCTAGGAAATTGTTTCCTATGAGTGCTGGCTTCAGTAAAAAGCGGCACGACATACCTGAGAACTGGAGTTGATTGAGTAAATTCTAGTCTGTGTGCCATTGAGAGTAGAGCATGCACGAATGAGGGCTTTTTGCCTATACCATTCTGCACTGTTCTGGTCTCGATTGTTTGTCTTTGAGGTACGCCAGGAGAACGCTTAATACTTCGGTATTAAGGTTTCTCAAGAGAGCTACCCTTCATTATAACGTAATATTTGACACACAGACTTGAGATTTGCACTAGGCTATGCAGCATGCCATGCGCACCAGTATCTCGTATCATTGACTCTAGCTAGACTTTATCAATCATAGTAGACATTAAGTATATTAACCTAATTACTCTTTTTATGCATACCCATTTATGATTACACAAGCATTTCGCAGCCTAGTTTGATGTATTGAGACACAAACGACTTAGGCTCTTTTTGTTGATAGGAATACTGCATTGTGGCGATTATTATTAGTGTTGTAGTGTTTAAGATATTCTTGGCTCCGACGGCATTATATATTCTGCCTTTTTGTGTGCATAGCCTGCACGAGCATTGTTCCGCTGCCTGCCTTTTTGGGTTCCATTTCCGATACGAGCATCTTTATAACATCTAACATTTAAAGAAGATTCCTTGTTAGTGTTGAAGGACTTTAGTGCACTTTCTTTCATGCAGGAGTGCCTGACATTTATTGATTAAAGTAACGTAAGCTGTAACTTCTCTTACCACCTTACTTTGCATACCATAACCAAGCACCTTCGGTTATAGGTAGTAATAGGCTGTTTTCACATAACATTAAGCCTAGAGTAGACGCACATTTATTGAGAGTTTGATAGCCTATTATTGCATATAGAACTCTGTAGAGTATTTGTGTTCTTTGTTCACTGGGAATATACTTCAGAGGTTGGAGCTAGCGCTTTCCGTTGTAACATTTATGCCATTACTAGTCCAATGAATAAGAGCCCTGATATATTTGAACCCCAGTCGTAACAAATGGCGACCTTACCTAGGATTTGGTGAACCTACATTTATTAGCAGGGAACATTTGTTGTTTTGGAGAATATTTTGCAGGGATCAGCAAGAATAAAAAAAAATTGCAACATAGTATAGCCCTTGAGTATTTCCGAGAATGTTTGTGTGTATATTGAGGTATAAGAGTTTGGGGTGCTTCTTTTCTGAATATTGTGGCGAGAAATTTTTGTGAGCATCATGTCTTATACCGGATCAGAGGAGAATGGAGACACAGTACGTAATGTCAAAACTGAGGAACAGCAGTATGATGATATGGTTAATCAGGTGAACTGTGAGGAGGATGCTAGGATATTTTTGCAATGGCCTGTTACTGCCGAGCGGTTGGTGGGTGTGAATCGGTACGGTCTTCAATGCCTGGCCACAGCTATCGGTCATGCGGGTACTAGCAGCATGACCAGGGATAACTTGATAACGTGTGTACTGGGCAGGGTGACTGGTGAGCGAGATGGGTTGAGTGCTCAGAGCCCTTCGGCCATGCTTCCCCTACACTCGACTCCCAGCCATCCCAGTAGTTTGCCGACCCCGGGTACGCTTCCACAGGTGGGTGGTGACTGGCAGGGTGGGTTGCCCCTGGGGGGACCACCGGTAATTTCAAACATTGTAGCACCTTCACCTCAAGGGTTAACTCCAGAATTATTGCTTCAGCTCGAATTAGCTAAGATCGAAGAGAGAAAGGCTATCAGGGTATCTGAGCTTCAGCTTCAGCAGCAATTAGAATTAGCCAAGATAGATTAGAGAAAAAGTCACCAGCAAATAGAGCTAGCAAAAATCCAAGCTGAGTCGACTAGGTACTGTGCCGACATGGATGTAGAGAAGTCGCGAGTAGAGACAACGGGACAGCGACTTGGGGCTGGTAACCGTGTTCATGAGCAGTCTCTCTCGCACTTATTGAAACTGGTTCCGGTGTTTGACGAGAGTGGTGTAACAGAATTTTTCACACGCTTTGAGAAGAAGTGCCAGGAACACCAGTGGCCAGAGAATAAATGGGCAGCACTTGTATCCTCTAGATTAATAGGCAAGGGTCTTAAAGCCTACGATGCGTTACCTTTGGAGTTATGTATTGTGTACGAGGATCTCAAGGAGGCTGTCCTGAGGGCTTATGAATTGCAACCAGAAACGTACCGTTTGAAGTTCCGGGGTGTAACTAAGGGAAGAGATAGCACCTTTTTGGAACACGCCCGGGACTTGTCCGATGCTATGGGAAACTGGCTCCGATCTGAGAAGGTCACAACATTTGATGAAATTAAGCAGTTAATGATGTTGGAGCAGTTCTTTAAGAGCACGGGCGGTGATCTAACTTTGAACTTGAAGGAGAAAAACCCAAGAACTCTAGTCGAAGCAGCAGAAATGGCTGATCGACGGCTGTCGTTGATTCGGGGTTGCGGGTCCTCACAGAAGTACGATGTAAGTGCTAAGGACCGTTATCCTCCCCCTCCCCGTAACAATGACACATTTAAACAGAAGAGCCATGAAACTAAAACTGAATCCAAACCTTACACCACACCGTATGTGAAAAGTCAGGGGCCTTTTACATCACAGTATAAGCCGAAACCGAAATTTATGTGTTTTAGTTGCCACCAGGAGGGTCATAAGGCAAATGAGTGCCCTAGTCGACCTCCTCCGGCAGCCGTGTCTTTTGCTCACGGCATTGGAGTGTTCAAGAGGACATCGGAGTTTGTTAGAGGCATTTCTTCCGAGGTAAATACACTGCCAGTGCAGAAGGATCCGGAAGGCTTATTCCCTGTCCGTGATGCCTTTAGTGACCACAGGGGACTCGGTTGTGTGGAGTGGGGGGGTAGAAGACATGAGGTGAGAATTTTGCGTGACACTGGGGCATCGCAAACACTGTTGAGAAATTTCACTGGTAAACCTGTCAATACGGCGCGGGTGGTTGTGGTTCAGGGAGTTAATGCAACAAGGTCATACCCGCTTGTGAGAATGAAGGTGGAAGTTGATGGTGTGACTCGTGACCTGGATGTAGGGATTGTGGAGAAGTTACCTGTTGGGGGCGTCGACCTCCTTCTCGGCAACGACTTTGCGGGACCTACTTCTGAGGCTCCACCCTTGGTCGTTGCCGAGAAGCTGGCCGACGTGAGTGGGGAGGAGCAGGAGTGGGTTGAGAAGTGTCCGGTGCAGCCTATGGCGTGTGTTGCCACCGGAGATCCTGCATCCAGGGAGTCACATTCTGGTCAACAATCTTTAGATCAGCGGAGGAAGGGTACCGAGAAGGGGTTGAAAGTTGATGCGGTTGAGAGTTTAGTATCAGCGGACATTCTCGGGGACTCGGTATTAGGACCAAATATCGAGTCTGAAGAAGACCCAGTAACTGTTGTGGAAAAGGCAGAGGATGGGCTTAAAAAGACGATGAGACAGCAACGGTATGCAGAGAGAGAGCAACGGGAGGCCAAATTTAATGTAGGAGGGGGTCATGAGTTGTTTTGTAAGCACTTGGATAGGCTTGCTCCTTCGGACATTCGTAATTTGCAATTGGAAGACCCGGAGGTTCTTGAATGTGGTACCGGTGCTGTCGAATTGAAGGAGGACAGTGTTGCACAGGCGAGAGATGTAGCAACGAGGTACCCTGACGCGTACCCTATGAGAAATGGGTCAGCGAGGACGGTGGTCCGAGGCTTGCTAGTGTGTTTTTCCCGGTATGGTTACCCGCAGGAGATTCATGTTGTTTTCTTTACTGCACGGGAGGTACCTGGGGAATGTTTGGGATTCAGCCCTAATGAGCTCGTCTTTGGACACCGTGTCAGAGGGCCTCTCCATATGGTTGAAGAAGTATGGGAGGGCGCAGAAAAACCTTGTTCTATGCTCAAGTGTGTCCTCAACAGTCGAGAATGGATGTTGCGCAGTCTGGAGTTGGCTGGCCGTAATTTGACTAGCTCTCAGGCCCTCATGAAGGACAGGTACGACCTCAAGGTTGAACTCAGGGAGTTTCACGTGGGTCAGGAGGTGTTGACTCTACTGCCCCTTGTAGGTCACCCCTTATCCGCGAAGTACACTGGTCCTTATAGGGTGGTGGAGGAGCTATCGGACCTGGTTTACTTGGTAGCCACTCCAGACAGACGGAAGCGCAATCAGTTATGTCATGTTAATCCCATGAAGGAGTATGAGAGGCACCCCCCTGAGCCTCTCACTGTGCCTGTGATGACGTTTAGCAGTCAAGGTGGAGAAGGAGAACGGGACAGTCAAGCTCAGGTGGAGGATAACTGGAAGGATAAAAAGTTCAAATGGGCGCCTGAGTGTGAGAAGGTGTTTAGAGAAGTAAAACACCTGTTGTGCACTCACCCGATCCTCAGGGCCCCTGACTTTAGCCTACCTTCCCAACTAGCAACGGAGGCTAGTGGTGTGGGGGCTGGTGCCGTCCTTGTGGAAAAGGACGATGATGGGCTGGAGCATCCTGTTAGTTTCTGCTCAGAGAAGTACAATTCGGCCCAGGGGAGCTGCTCTGTTGTCGAGAAGGAGCTGCTGGCGGTTGTACTTGCTCTGAGGCATTTCGAAGTCTGTGTTCCAGCCTATGGTCCGGTCGTTGTAGTTTACCCAGATCATCACCCTCTCAAGTTCTTGGACCAGTTTCACAATCGGAATATGAGGCTGACCAGGTGGTCACTAAGGTTATTGGTATATAACCTGGACATACGCCATATTGCCGGTTGTGACAACGTGGTTGCAGATGGTCGTTCAAGGGTATATGATCCTGGGTAGATTGACACACGGGTAGCCTCCTGCTTTAGTTTGAATAGTATTTTGCGCTTGGTGCTTGTTGGCTCGCGGTTGTAGCCCCAGTGTATTGGGTCGTAAAGCAGGAGTTGAGCGTTTGGTATAGAAGAAAAAACTAGGCTTGCCCCTATAGTGCAGCCGAAATAAACAAATTAAAAACATAAAAATCAAATAAAAAACTTTCTTTGATAGTTGAATTTTTTCAGTATGTTATAGCAGTAATTCTGAGTTGCACTCCTCTCAGAATGCTGGGCTAGAGAAGCTCGCTCTTGAGGAGCATAACTACATATAATTTAACCTATTGTGTTGGGAGGGTTATAATTTTGAAAAGAATGTTTTGTTGAAGAACTGTGCCAGATATTTTACTGCCGCTGGGTGATGGGAAGTGGAGATATAGCATGGGTTCTAACCATCAGATTTTTGTGAGCCTTGGGGCCTCTGAGAAAAATCTTGGGGGGGGTGTGACATTGACCACTCCGTTAGAACCGCATGGCTTGTCCTACAGTGACTCGCTAGGATCGCCAGGGCAGTGGATGGGGCTACAGTTTATGTATTAGAGTGTGCTTTATTTCATATGAAAGCTCGTGTCATGGGCAGTCCAGAAAGGCTCTTTGTTTTCGCCCATGTCAAGGCTTTATATATTTAATTGTAAAGTATATGTTTTGTCATTAACTAGTAATGATAGGATCTGGGAGAGAGAGAGGGAGTAGAACAGAGTGAGAGGGGGCGCGCAGTGTTTTTTGTCCCGCTCGATGACGTCACGGCTGGCTGCCTCGCGGGGGTTGGTGGAGAGAGGTCCTTACCATGCTGCGAGCTCTGTGAGTGGTCGGTCGACTCGTAACCGTTGTTTTCCCACGCGGCTCGAGCTAGTGCGAGTATATATACTGGTTCCTCGCCACTCTCTCCCTCAGATCTGGTTTCTAGAACACACTCATCTTTTTTCCCTTGCTATCTATTCCCGCTCCGCCCCTGAGAATCTTTTCCTCTGCCTATCTCTCATTTTCCATATCTTTCACCACCTTTATTAACATTATATCCCCTCTGGTTAACTCTGCAAAATCAGCTTCATGCTGGCCAGTTGTATTGTGTGTTAAGGTCTGATATAACCTGTGTATGTTAGTTGTTAAGATAAGTGGATCACGAAGCATTGGTTGGCTTTCATATTGCCGCTTCCTATAATTATTAGTGTTCTGCTGGATTAGATAATGCTAGACTGGGAGTCTGATATCCTAGGTATTGTTTCCTATGAGTGCTGGCTTCAGTAAAAAGCGGCACGACATGCCTGAGAACTGGAGTTGATTGAGTAAATTCTAGTCTGTGTGCCATTGAGAGTAGAGCATGCACGAATGAGGGCTTTTTGCCTATACCATTCTGCACTGTTCTGGTCTCGATTGTTTGTCTTTGAGGTACGCCAGGAGAACGCTTAATACTTCGGTATTAAGGTTTCTCAAGAGAGCTACCCTTCATTATAACGTAATATTTGACACACAGACTTGAGATTTGCACTAGGCTATGCAGCATGCCATGCGCACCAGTATCTCGTATCATTGACTCTAGCTAGACTTTATCAATCATAGTAGACATTAAGTATATTAACCTAATTACTCTTTTTATGCATACCCATTTATGATTACACAAGCATTTCGCAGCCTAGTTTGATGTATTGAGACACAAACGACTTAGGCTCTTTTTGTTGATAGGAATACTGCATTGTGGCGATTATTATTAGTGTTGTAGTGTTTAAGATATTCTTGGCTCCGACGGCATTATATATTCTGCCTTTTTGTGTGCATAGCCTGCACGAGCATTGTTCCGCTGCCTGCCTTTTTGGGTTCCATTTCCGATACGAGCATCTTTATAACATCTAACATTTAAAGAAGATTCCTTGTTAGTGTTGAAGGACTTTAGTGCACTTTCTTTCATGCAGGAGTGCCTGACATTTATTGATTAAAGTAACGTAAGCTGTAACTTCTCTTACCACCTTACTTTGCATACCATAACCAAGCACCTTCGGTTATAGGTAGTAATAGGCTGTTTTCACATAACATTAAGCCTAGAGTAGACGCACATTTATTGAGAGTTTGATAGCCTATTATTGCATATAGAACTCTGTAGAGTATTTGTGTTCTTTGTTCACTGGGAATATACTTCAGAGGTTGGAGCTAGCGCTTTCCGTTGTAACATTTATGCCATTACTAGTCCAATGAATAAGAGCCCTGATATATTTGAACCCCAGTCGTAACAATATATACTATATGCAGTATATAATATCGAATGAAAAAGGCATTTACCTCGAATAGCGAGAGGTCAGCGTGCCAGGGGAAGGAAAGCCTATCAAAAGTGAGACATACTGTATATCAGAGGAAATATTACCGTCAGTGTGAAGCAGAAAAGGCGGAGAATAAATGGAAGGAAAGGGAAATAGAGAATGAGAGAAATGGAACGGGTGAAAACGTGGAAAAATATATGTATAGACGAAAATAATAAAGTAAGCGTAACTAGATATAATTGAGGAAAACTAGATACAATAAAAAGGATACAAAACATATTATATAGTGAGCAAAATTAGGCATTGATGTAAAGGGGACAGTGGTTATTTTGGCGGGACTATTTATACAGTATATATTATATATAATTATACACTTATACAGTATATATATATATATATATATATATATATATATATATATATATGTAATTTAGAGATGGAACGTATATAAATTTTCAATATTTGCGAATGCGAATACGAATGCGAATTTGTGTTGGTAAAATTCGCGAATTCGAATAGGAATTGCGAATATTTCAATCTTTCTTGAAGGATGACATTTTCATCCTTGAAGAACTTGTAATTCTTTTTATATCACCAACAAACGTTAATTAAATTACAATGCAATTAATTACCGGAAGCTAATGACGACGTGAATGTGTAAAGCTGCGTGTTTCGTTACCATCACTGATTAGCCATTGGGCTTTTGGCAGAAAATACCAAAAATTATCAGTGATATCCGAGACATGTTTACATACAGTATTCTCATCGTCCAGCATATTACTGTTTCATAATCATCAGCCAATTTAAAATAGCCCTATATAATATAAAATGATCACAGAACAATACACTATAATATTATCATGTAGGAAGTCTTCTGGAGAAATAGGGCAAATTTATAAAACAACGCATGATAAACTAAAGCACAAATGTATGCTAGAAGAGCATTGACAAATCGCTAGATAGTCACAGACACTAAAAACTTGTATGTCACTAGAAAACATACGTTGAAGTATCTAGAATAATCTTTAAAAATCGAAAATCTCTAAAATTCCTTAAAATAGGGAACATAACTTGAATATCGCTAGAATTCATCACATCTTGATGTAGCTAGATGGAAGTGATGGAAGTTATTCGTTGGATCTAGCGGTAGCCGCTACATTGGCAACAACGTACCAAGACCATTCCTTCCGTTATAATGAACAAGGTCAGATTTCGAAACTATTACAATTATTTCAAAGTTGAGAGATCATCAACGGTCGTCATGTTACAGAAAACCTAGGCAACGTGAGACATAATTATCAGGGGATATTGTCGTCATGTTACAGAAAACCTAGGCAACGTGAGACATAATTATCAGGGGATATTGTCATCATGTTACAGAAAACCTAGACAACGTGAGACATAATTATCAGGGGATATTGTCGTCATGTTACAGAAAACCTAGACAACGTGAGACATAATTATCAGGGGATATTGTCGTCATGTTACAGAAAACCTAGACAACGTGAGACATAATTATCAGGGGATATTGTCGTCATGTTACAGAAAACCTATTAACCTAGGCAACGTGAGACATAATTATCAGGGGATATTGTCGTCATGTTACAGAAAACCTATTAACCTAGGCAACGTGAGACATAATTATCAGGGGATATTGTCGTCATGTTACAGAAAACCTATTAACCTAGGCAACGTGAGACATAATTATCAGGGGATATTGTCGTCATGTTACAGAAAACCTAGACAACGTGAGACATAATTATCAGGGGATATTGTCGTCATGTTACAGAAAACCTATTAACCTAGGCAACGCGAGACATAATTATCAGGGGATATTGTCGTCATGTTACAGAAAACCTATTAACCTAGGCAACGTGAGACATAATTATCAGGGGATATTGTCGTCATGTTACAGAAAACCTATTAACCTAGGCAACGTGAGACATAATTATCAGGGGATATTGTCGTCATGTTACAGAAAACCTATTAACCTAGGCAACGTGAGACATAATTATCAGGGGATATTGTCGTCATGTTACAGAAAACCTATTAACCTAGGCAACGTGAGACATAATTATCAGGGGATATTGTCGTCATGTTACAGAAAACCTAGACAACGTGAGACATAATTATCAGGGGATATTGTCGTCATGTTACAGAAAACCTAGATAACGTGAGACATAATTATCAGGGGATATTGTCGTCATGTTACAGAAAACCTATTAACCTAGGCAACGTGAGACATAATTATCAGGGGATATTGTCGTCATGTTACAGAAAACCTATTAACCTAGGCAACGTGAGACATAATTATCAGGGGATATTGTCGTCATGTTACAGAAAACCTAGGCAACGCGAGACATAATTATCAGGGGATATTGTCGTCATGTTACAGAAAACCTAGGCAACGTGAGACATAATTATCAGGGGATATTGTCGTCATGTTACAGAAAACCTAGACAACGTGAGACATAATTATCAGGGGATATTGTCGTCATGTTACAGAAAACCTAGACAACGTGAGACATAATTATCAGGGGATATTGTCGTCATGTTACAGAAAACCTATTAACCTAGGCAACGTGAGACATAATTATCAGGGGATATTGTCGTCATGTTACAGAAAACCTATTAACCTAGGCAACGTGAGACATAATTATCAGGGGATATTGTCGTCATGTTACAGAAAACCTATTAACCTAGGCAACGTGAGACATAATTATCAGGGGATATTGTCGTCATGTTACAGAAAACCTATTAACCTAGGCAACGCGAGACATAATTATCAGGGGATATTGTCGTCATGTTACAGAAAACCTATTAACCTAGACAACGTGAGACATAATTATCAGGGGATATTGTCGTCATGTTACAGAAAACCTAGGCAACGTGAGACATAATTATCAGGGGATATTGTCGTCATGTTACAGAAAACCTATTAACCTAGGCAACGTGAGACATAATTATCAGGGGATATTGTCGTCATGTTACAGAAAACCTATTAACCTAGGCAACGTGAGACATAATTATCATGGGATATTGTCGTCATGTTACAGAAAACCTAGACAACGTGAGACATAATTATCAGGGGATATTGTCGTCATGTTACAGAAAACCTAGACAACGTGAGACATAATTATCAGGGGATATTGTCGTCATGTTACAGAAAACCTATTAACCTAGACAACGTGAGACATAATTATCAGGGGATATTGTCGTCATGTTACAGAAAACCTAGGCAACGTGAGACATAATTATCAGGGGATATTGTCGTCATGTTACAGAAAACCTAGGCAACGTGAGACATAATTATCAGCGGATATTGTCGTCATGTTACAGAAAACCTATTAACCTAGGCAACGTGAGACATAATTATCAGGGGATATTGTCGTCATGTTACAGAAAACCTATTAACCTAGGCAACGTGAGACATAATTATCAGGGGATATTGTCGTCATGTTACAGAAAACCTATTAACCTAGGCAACGTGAGACATAATTATCAGGGGATATTGTCGTCATGTTACAGAAAACCTAGGCAACGTGAGACATAATTATCAGGGGATATTGTCGTCATGTTACAGAAAAGATACAAAGAACGGAGAGCCAACTATAGAAAGACAGAAAACTAGGGATAACGGAAAACAAATAAAATGTATAGACGAAAAGAATAGAAAACATTGACTCCTTCACCACCATTACGTAATTTACAATAATCATATTCTGGTTATCATTAGACGATTGTTTTAGTTTACAATCCGCCTATACGACTCAATCCGCCTATACGACTCAATCCGCCTATACGACTCAATCCGCCTATACGACTCAAATGGGTAAATACGATCATTGGTCATTCTGAAACTGCATAAAATCATCTAATTTCAGTCAGAATCAAGGGTAAAAAGGTGTCATGGTGTTAAAGGAGCTAATGGATAAAATTGAACAAAGATTACATAGCAAAACGCACACACAAATATAAAGAGAAATGGAGATACGAAAACACGCAAATATATAATAATGAATGAAATAGGGCGTTCGGTGACTAGAGAGCGTAACGCGCGAAGGAATACAAAGGAAAGACGGGCCATATCAGCGGAGATATTGTTGCGATGTAAAGGAGAAGAGGAATAGAAACTGAAAACAAATCGAAATAAGTAAATGAAGGGGAAAATGTCCGAAGAACGAAAGAAAAACTGAAATACTGTTACGAGTGTCAGTTGCTTTGGAAATATGTGAAGCAGAAGCATTTAGTCAAACTGAATAAACGTGGAAAGTTTCATTAATATGTGATTATCTTGTTTGGTTCAGTATTTTAAGTGTCGTCCAGGATCACTTATATTGCTCAAAGTTTCGAAACAGAGTTACTAATCTATATTTTATAGTTTAAGGATGTTGGCGGGGAAAAAGGCAACTATAAAATATCGGGTTGACGATTAATCTGGCATAAGGGACTGGGGTTCTCGCAGAGAGGCTGCAGTCCTGACGTAATTCCTGACTTCCAGTGTGCTGGCTTAATAATCCAATAGGGTTGATAGCCTCTGAGGCCCTATTTTAACTATAATCTGGCAGTCTACGTGTAGCAGTCTGAAGTCGAGTACCTCGCTCTCATGATCAGTGGAAATGGCTTTCTAGTGATATCTATTTATCTATTTTAACAATGAGAGTTTAATAATTTGTTGAGTTAACTTTATCAGACATTTTCTTAGCTGACCCTCATGTGTTTCTGCTTTCGTTTCTTAATGTTAAAGTCAACTAAAGCCACTTCCAAACAATAAATGTGCATATAGTTATATCTAAACTGGTGAAGGTTATCGTAAGTAAGATAATGGTTGGATTGTTGGCGTTTCTTCTTATTTGTGAATTTTCTATTATCTAATATTGTACAAAGTGTATATATTAATTTGGTATTTCATTAACATTAAATAATGTTTCTCTTTGTTTCGGTTTCCTCTCCACAACTGAATAATTGTACATATATTTAAGAATCGATTGACGATTTTAGTTCCCTTGGTTCGTAACAAATACAGATAAGAATAAAGAAGAACCCCAGATTCAAGTGATTTTACAGAAGATACAAAAATGACAAAGAAGAGCTAAATATACAATAAGAGAAGTTGAAACAAAAAGAAAAACGAAATAAATGTGTAAATCACCTGAACAAAATAAACCAATTAATAAATACAACACACAACAAAGAAACAAAACTAACCAAACGATAAAGGGAAATAAAATAAAATTGAAAAGGGACTGAAAGAGAGAAAAGACGGAATATCGAGAAAAACAAAAAACATCTCCTAGACACGAGCGAATGAAAGGAGGCGGGTAAAAAATAGGAAAGGTGAGACAGTGTTGTGATCCCGGGTGTGGAAAATATCTCAAGGTATTCCAGAAACCGACCTACCCAAATTCCTGGCCTTCGAATCTTACCCTTCACCACAATTTTTCTAGGTCTATTGAATTTATTACGAAGGACCACACAGATAAATACCGTTCTGTGAAACGGATAATCAGTCTAATCTGCGCATAAAGAGCTCAGCTGGAGGAGACAACAATATGAACAATTAGACTGACAAAGGAAAGATCTTACTTGTTTATCGGGAATCGTGGACTTATCTTTAGCGAGGCGTAGGTGGCAAATGGTCAAATAACTGTAAAGAATGTAAAAGCAATTTAATCCAGCTGAGCTCTTTATGCGCAGATTAGACTGATTATCCGTTTCACAGAACGGTATTTATCTGTGTGGTCCTTCGTAATAAATTCAATAGACCTAGAAAAATTGTGGTGAAGGGTAAGATTCGAAGGCCAGGAATTTGGGTAGGTCGGTTTCTGAAATACCTTGAGATATTTTCCACAGTTTTTTATGGTCCTTCGAACCGGATTTAGTTACAAAATATCGTGCGAACTTTTCAACTAAAAAGTTGAGTGGTAATGTCGAAGTTTACGGTGGTTTTAGGCGGTCATTCAAATTTACCTGATAACTTAACGAACGTAAATGACACAGATATTTCAATTTGTAAAGTAAAGGGTGCTAAATTATCAGATTTCTGGCAACATTCCTAGTTTCATTCAATGAGGGAAAACCCTCATCATTTAGCCATTTTATTTCTCGGCGGGAATGATATAATATAATATGATGGATGTAAACCCAAAGATATTTTAAATGAGATTTTGCGTATTGGCGATCATCTACAAAGCCTCAATACCAATGTTGTTATTGTAGCAATTGAACCAAGGGATTATCTACCGGGAAAAGATTCGAAGTAAGTCCATCCACATACACTCGTGTTTCCAACCAGATAAACCTGAAATTGGGCAAGCTGTTAAGGAGAAAAAAATATTCGGCGAATTCAGTTTGGAGCACAGCCATTCCGCCAAGGCCATAGTAAGGATGGTGTTCATTTTACTTTAACCACTAAGGCTCATATTCAGCTAAAGTTAAGAAACTGTATTCTCCATCATATGAATTCACGACAGTAAATCCTTAACCATGTCTGTGTCACAAGGTATGTTATCTTTGCGCACCTATAAAGGACACATTACAAGAGCAGTCAACAATATAGATACCATCTTGTCTAAGCCAACTTTAGATAAGAAAAGTCTACAACTAGCTAAGGAGTTTTTACAATCAAAATGGCCAGGTTATGAAAAGGCTTATAACACTCTTGAAGCCAAATTACTTGAAGGAGGAGAAGAAGTCGAAAAATAAATTGAGAAGGTTCAAAATGATTACTATGAAGTATGGGAGACATATCAAGCTAAAGTAGTGGAATGTATGGAGCATATAGACTCGGAAAGTAATATTTCAAAGATGAAAGAACATTCCGCAGCCATGAGCAGGCCTAGGCTTCCTGCTATTAGTCTACCTGTATTTTCTGGAGAATACACAGAATATGAATCATTTCTTGATCAGTTTCAGTCCCTGGTAGGTTCAAGAGCAGACTTGGAGCCTGTAATGAAGCTACAGTACTTTAAGTCGCAACTGCAAGGAAGCGCTTTACAGCTAATACAAGAACTTTCTTCCACTTCAGATAACTATACAAATGCTCTTGATATACTAAAGGAGACATACGGCGACAAAGAAAGATTGAAAAGAGCAATATTTTACAAAATGATGGATTTAGATTCTCCACACCCTACTAAATCTAAGCTTGAGAAGTTCAGAGTATCGATGCTCAACATGACAAGAAGTCTTGCAAATAAACATGAATACGCCTGCTGTGAGTGGATCGTTGCAGCTATCTTTCAGAGGAAACTTCCAAGTGTAACAGTAAGGCAGTTATACCTCAAATATGGAAATAACTTCTTTACAATTGATCAGTTAAATGTACAATTGATCAGTTAAATGAAGGTATAAGAGATTTTGTTACACACATGGAAGTAGAAGACTTAACCAAAGTGAATAACAAAAGATCAGAGGCTCATATCAGTCATCAGCAAGCACATAAACAACGAGAGGATACCAAAGAAATTGGTTCATACTTCTCCAAAGGAATTAAGTCGAGCGATAAGAAGACAAAAGCAAACCCTAAAAGGAATTTCAATTGCGTGTACTGTGACAAAGAACATCTAGCTAGCGATTGTGAGTTCTATAACACCTTAGCAAAAAGGAGAGCGCGACTTTTAGAACTCAAAAGATGTACAAGATGTCTCAGTGCAAACATGAATACTCTAGCTGTCCAACAGAAATAAGAATGTGTAACAGGTGTAAGAAAGGAAATCACCATTCAGCTTTATGCTGTGTCGATAAAGGGAAAGCAAGAAACCCAGCAAACAACGCTCAACCACATACAACAAAGGAAACAGCGCAACAAACTGTCCTGTCGGTTAAAGGAAACACTCAGACCAGCTCCACAGCCTTACCAACAAGCAGTGATCATCAGCGACTCAAACAGGAGAAATAAATCCAACGCAGAAGTCCGAGCTTTCTTTGATCAGGGATCCCAAGTTAGCTTCATTAAGCGCAGTTTGGCTGAGAAATTAGACCTGACAATCTGTGGCCACAAGGAACTGTCAGTGTCTGGATTCTTAGTCACTCGTGATTATGAGAGATATGATATGGTTAAAGTAGTGGTTAAGTTGGGAAATCAACGAAAGCGAATTATTGCTGTTGTAATAGAAGACCTTCCTGATAAAATATCTATTCCTGGTCTCTGTAAAACTGCCACAAAATTGAGGTCTCGAGGAGTTAAACTGGCTGATAAGTTTATAAGAAGTGACCTAGTTGAAGGAATTGATGTGGTTGTAGGAAGTGATTACTATGGAGAGTTTATAAATGGTCTTACGGAAATTGATAATGTAAAACTGTGCAGTAGCTCTGGAGGTTATCTAATATGTGGAAAAATTGCAAGTGATGAAATGAACAAACGGCAAACCACCGCTGTGGTAGCCAGACTGTGTACAGAAATTTCTCCTACTGAAATTAGTCAAATTATGGAAGAGGAACAAATACCCATACACAAGTTGTGGGATCTGGACACAATCAGCATTAATCACAGTAAACCAGCCCCCGAGGATTGTTTAACTAACAGGAATTATCTGGATTCGGTACAATACCATGATAGCAGTACTGGGTCAGACTACCGTGGAAGGTGGATTGCCCATCCTTGCCAAACAATTATGGGATGACTTTAGGGCAGCTTAAGAGTCTAACCAACTCATTAAAGGAAGACCATAATCTCAATGTTTACGATGAAATCATCAAGTCTCAAGTGGAAAATGGCTTCATTGAAAAGGTTGACTCAGCAGATAAGAATGAAAACACTCATTATCTTCCTCATCATGGTGTTAAACAGGATAGTGTTACAACACCTCTTCGGATAGTGTTCAATTGTAGTGCCAAGAGAAAGGGTAGGGTTTCACTTAATGATTGTTTAATGAGTGGCCCATCTCTAACTGAAAAATTAGGTGATACACTGTTGCTGTTTAGACAAAATAAGTTTGCTTACACTGCAGATATTAGTAAAGCCTTTTTGCGAGTTGGTCTTCAAGAAAGTGATAGAGATTATACCAGATTTTTGTGGTACTATAATCTGCCAAGTGAAGAGCCTCAAATGGCAATGTATAGGTTCAAATCTGTATTGTTCGGAGCAACGAGTAGCCCCTTTCTTCTTCAAGCGACTCTGGATACTCATCTGAGAAATTCCGAAAGTGCCTACAAAGACATAATTTGAAAGGGCTTCTATGTCGACAATTATCAAGGAACAACCAACAGTAAAGAGGAACTCCAAAATATCTACAATAGTGCCAATACTGAAATGAGCAAAGCCAACATGCCTTTGAGAATGTGGGTAACAAATGATCCTGAACTAAAGCTAACAATAGAGGAGGAATTTCCTGAATATAAAGTCCCCGCAGAGACTAAGATCCTCTGCTTAAACTGGCATGTTGAGCAGGATACTTTAAGTGTAAAACGGCCAAACTTGCCAACGGAACAACCTCCTCTAACCAAAAGGAAATTATTGTCTCGTGTTTCGACAGCCTTTGATCCCTTAGGCATTTTGATTCCTATCACAATCAAAGGAAAACTGTTAGTCAGAGAAGCTTGGAAGATGAAAATTCCTTGGAATGAAGAGTTACCTAAACATATGAAAGAAGAGTGGAGAAAACTAGAAGAGTGGAAAGAACTAGAAGAATTAAAGATTCCGCGAATAATAGAAGTGAAGGAGAACAACGATCTACATATCTTTTGTGATGCTTCCACTCTAGCATATGGAGCAGTTGCTTACCTAGTTAGTAAGGAGAAGAGTGTTCTAGTGGCATCTAAAGCTCGTGTTGCGCCAATGAAAGAAAGGACAATACCTCAGATGGAACTGATAGCCTTACAAGTAGGCACACATCTAGGTCACTACATCTTTAAAACTCTGACCGATCTAAAGATAGACAATGTTCACATATGGTCAGACAATACAGCGGCTCTACAATGGATCAAGAATGATGCCTCCAAGATACCTTATGTTAAGAACAGGGTAAATGATATCAGAGAGCTGGCTTCACAATATCATTTCCACCATGTACCTTCAAAAGAAAATCCAGCAGACTTACTATTCAGAGGAGTGACTACTACTGAAATGAAAAGTAATCCTTTGTGGTTTCATGGGCCTTCTTGGTTACGTAATCCAGGGAAGTGGCCAACGAAGAAAGAAGATCCAAAGAAACTGCCATCTTTGATGCAAGCAGATTTTCCTCTTTGGCAACAATATTGAATATCACCAAACTTGTATTTAAGTTTATCAAAGCGGTAAAGTCTGATGCAGAAGAACCAGATGGTTTACAGTATTGGATAAAATGTTTCCAAAAAGAATGCTACAAGGAGGAATATAAGTATCTTGCAGAAGGAAATAACTCTTCTTATGGATTGGTAAAAGATTTAGGCCTACTCCTTGACCATAATAGAATAATAAGGTGCAGAGGTAGGCTACAGAACAGTGAATTGACGGAAGACTCCAAATTCCCAATTCTCCTTCCTCGGAAATCTTGGCTCACCACTCTTCTGATTACCGATACCCATAAGAATGTTCTACATGGCGGTGTTGCAGACACTCTAGCAGAGCTTCGAACTCGATTCTGGATACCGAAGGGTCGACAAGTAGTGAAGAGTATACTGAGGACCTGCCTAGTATGCAAGGTAATCGAGGGAAGGACCTTGAAACAACCAGGACCTCCACCTTTACCGAAAGATAGAGTTGTACATATTGAACCCTTTCATACAGTTGGTGTTGATTACACTGGAGGTATAACACTCTCGTTCACTGAAGATGCAATCCCAAGAAAGTACTACATATGTCTCTTTACTTGCGCTACCTCTCTAGCCGTACACCTGGAATTAGCCAAGGATATGTCAGCCAAGACTTTCCTTCAATTGTTCCGTAGGTTTGTAGCAAGAAGATCATGCCCCAAAACTATTATATCTGACAATGGATCTAATTTTGTATCCACATCTAACTTCTTCAAAGAACTCTACAATGAGCCATTAGTACGGAGCCATCTTGAAACGAGAGCTATTGAATGGAAGTTCATACCTCCAGGAGCCCCATGGATGGGAGGATTTTATGAAAGATTAATTAGTGTAATCAAGAATTGTCTTCGGAAAAGTCTATACAAAAGTAAAGTTAGTGAAGATGATTTGAGAACAATCCTAGCTGAAGTTGAACTAAGGGTGAATAACAGACCTTTGACTTATGTTGAAGATGATGTAAACATGACTCTATTGACACCATCACACCTGATACATGGTCGTCGACTGACAACGATGCCAACTGATATGGAGAATAAGAATGAAGACCCTGATTATGTAGGTAAAGGGGCCTCAGAACTGAATAAAGGCTACCAACACCTAAACAAGATGTTGAAACGATGGGAAGATGTATGGAGGAGAGAATACTTGACTTCTCTCTGTGAAAAATTCTATGGCGCTCAAAACCCATCGCAAGAACAAAAGTTAAAAGTTGGGGACATCGTAATTGTTGAAGATGATGGACCTAGAACATTGTGGCCTTTAGGCAAGATTACCAAGTTGTTCCCTGATATGAATGACATCAGTCGTAAGGTCGAGGTGTTCTCTAAGGGAGCAAAATACCTTCGGATTTTAAATAAGCTAATAGCATTGGAACTACACTGCACTGGAGAAACTGAGAAGAGAAAGGAAATCCAAACAAGGAAGCAACCTCTAAGGCAGGGATTCCCAAACTCTTCAGCTCATTGACCCCTTAATGAAGTTTCAAATTATTCATCGACCCCCAAACATTTAAAAATAAGAATAATATAATATGTTGTGAAAAAAGAAACGTATTACATGCATATTATGATACAATAAATATGTGGAATTATAGTAGTACCTTAATATTAGTATTAGTAGAGTTAACGTCTTAATTTTGTATTTCCAAGGCAAATGGTGTAAGAATTCATTCAGGCACTTGCATTTTCTCCAGGTCTTTAAAGCGCAATTTAAAGTCTTCAATCAATTTGTCCAGGTGTGCGTATGTTTCTATGTCACCATCTGAAATGCTTTCACTTTCTGCCGACTGTTGTAAGTTCGAAAAGTACTGAAAATCTCTGTGCCAATGACACTTTAAACCAGCCTAGTTTGCCTTGGAAGCCCAGTAGAATTGTCCTGTCCTGAATAATGGTAAAATCTTTACCCTGCAGACGTTTCTGTACCTCATTAAACTTTGAATATAGGTCTGCCAAATAGAACAGAGCATCTTTTCAGCTTTTCACATAGATATGGGTCTACATCTTTTGAAACGTTCCTCACCTCGCCATTCATAGACCCCCTAGCCATTTATCGACCCCCTTTCGACCCCTGGCGATTCATTGACCCCTTGGATGGTCGATATCGAGCCCTGGGGGTCGATATCGACCACTTTGGGAACCCCTGCTCTAAGGCAAGCTCAACAGCGAGCAAGAGGAGCTATAAAAGCCTTGATAGACTCACAGCTTGTATAAAGATATTGTAAAAAGTGTACATAGTAATTGGTGATGGGAACTTAAGTAAGTTAAACTTTCAGATTATAGCATAGATTTCATATTCTATGCCTTCCATATTTCTATTTTGTTTCCTCTCGGCGGAGGGTGTCAGAATTTACAAAAAGTATATGACATAAACGATAAAATTATCCGAAGTGAAAAAATGCTACTCCTACTCGTTAGAGGAGAGGATTCCTTAGGGAAGGATAGTTTATCGATATATGATATTAATTTAATCCGTTAATCATTAATGAACATAAATATATTTGAATACCCATAGCGAAAGCTAATTATGGGATATTCTACAAACAAAGCAATGAATCTCTACCGATTCATAGATTCAGAATAGTTATATCTGTTTTGTAATTTTGATAAATATAATATAAATATAAATATAACGAACGTAAATGACACAGATATTTCAATTTGTAAAGTAAAGGGTGCTAAATTATCAGATTTCTGGCAACATTCCTGGTTTCATTCAATGAGGGAAAACCCTCATCATTTAGCCATTTTATTTCTCGGCGGGAATGATATAATATATGATGGATGTAAACCCAAAGATGTTCCCGCCGAGAAATAAAATGGCTAAATGATGAGGGTTTTCCCTCATTGAATGAAACAAGGAATGTTGCCAGAAATCTGATAATTTAGCACCCTTTACTTTACAAATTGAAATGTGTCATTTACGTTCGTTAAGTTATCAGGTAAATTTGAATGACCGCCTAAAACCACCGTAAACTTCGACATTACCACTCAACTTTTTAGTTGAAAAGTTCGCACGATATTTTGTAACTAAATCCGGTTCGAAGGACCATAAAAAACTGTGGAAAATATCTCAAGGTATTCCAGAAACCGACCTACCCAAATTCCTGGCCTTCGAATCTTACCCTTCACCACAATTTGTCTAGGTCTATTGAATTTATTACGAAGGACCACACAGATAAATACCGTTCTGTGAAACGGATAATCAGTCTAATCTGCGCATAAAGAGCTCAGCTGGAGGAGACAACAATATGAACAATTAGACTGACAAAGGAAAGATCTTACTTGTTTATCGGGAATCGTGGACTTATCTTTAGCGAGGCGTAAATGGTCAAATAACTGTAAAGAATGTAAAAGCAATTTAATTCACGAAATATGCGCAACTAAATTAGTTATATCTGATTAATTACAAGAGAAAACGATATCGAAATTACAGGTTATAATTATTTACCTGTTGTTTTTTGGAGGTCACGCTTAATAACGAATACGTATTTATGTTGACTTAATACGACCCGAAATTAAACAGCAAATCGTCCTAACTCAACATATTGGCCAATAATGTATTGTCGAACAGCCTAACTAGTTTGTCCATAAAGATCATAGAATAATTTAAAGACAAACATAGAAGGACTTCGCTGTATACACACGATGTAAGAATTAGTCGTGTGCGATGTTTAACCCTCCAGTATAATCCATGAACTATTAAGGAGATCAGTCTGTTCACGGTAACTGCTAGGTTGCTACTCCCGTCCCTAAATATTTGAGAGCTTTATTTCATTTATTTGCTATATTTATCACTCACCAAACGAAAAACTAAAGCTAAAGGTACAGCACCAATAATACGTTTGTGAACCAAGAGTCGAATCTCTCGTTTGTGAAACAAGATTCGAATCTCTTGTTTTAATATTTATCACTAAGTTTAGAACCATTAGCCAAATTTGAGGATTCGAAGCATTTATAATATTTAAATGCTTATATTTATCAAAATTACAAAACAGATATAACTATTCTGAATCTATGAATCCGTAGAGATTCATTGCTTTGTTTGTAGAATATCCCATAATTAGCTTTCGCTATGGGTATTCAAATATATTTATGTTCATTAATGATTAACGGATTAAAATTAATATCATATAATTATCGATAAACTATCCTTCCCTAAGGAATCCTCTCCTCTAACGAGTAGGAGTAGCATTTTTTCACTTCGGATAATTTTATCGTTTATGTCAGATACTTTGTAAATTCTGACACCGGGTTAATTAATTTATCTATAGTTGATATTTGATTCCTTTGTTTTATCGTATATAAGGGGAGGTGTGGCAGAGTGGTCTTGCCACTGGACTGGTAATCCAATGGACCCGGGTTCGAATCCCAATGTGTCAATGGGAAGATGATATTGGGATGGAATTTGTGCTGTACCTAGTTTCAGTGCATTACCACAGCACACCGAAATGCCAAAACAAAATACCCTCATTGTTCCCTGATTAAATAGCACTGTATGAATATTCCCATATTCAAAATATGCTACAAGGGGGCAATGCCTAGTGAGTTAATTGCTCAATAGGTGGCGTTCTAAGAGTGAGGGTCCGAGCCTGGGCAGTGAGACTGTGAAGCACAGAGGCAACGCAGCTTCAGAGATGGAGTTGGGTTCGAGCCGTGAATAGGTGCTTGGCATGTCTCACTCCCTAGACTGGAACAAGACCTCACGGGCCTCACCGTGTTCAGCGGTAGAGTGTAAAGGCTATCAGCCTATGCCCGAGAGGGAGTAGTTGGAATAGAGAAAAAACAAAAACAAATTGCCTATTTTATTTAGATTTTCGAGGAATTTTTGGGTGTTGGTGGGTTCATTAACTTGAATTTGTCCTTCCAATATTGTTTTTCCTATTGGGCGTATTTTGTTATGTTTGCCTGGACACACGGAGTTTGAAGCAATTTAAGTCATAGGAAGAGGGAAGTACTGATTCTGGGAGAGAGTTCCAGAGCTCAGCAGTTGAATAAAAGAAAGACTGAGAATAACTATGTCTCACTTTACTTGTTTTTTTCCCTTTTCGGGTTCTTCCTTTTCGATGTTCAGTAATATATTTCGTTGTGTTTTCTCAAGGTTTTTCTAATTTTCTTTCGTTCGCTGTTTGGCTTTAGTTTATATATACTGTAGATAATTAGCTAGCTCCTCTACATACTTGTTCTTGTCATTCTCTCTGTTGACAAATGACCTGACAAATTCTACGACAAGGCCTTCAGCACAAATAGCCGACTAAAATATTTGTGTCTGAAGGAAGAAGTTGAATTCATCAACCTCTGGGATAATTTCTATAACCAGCCTACTCTGTTCCGCAAGGATGGCACTTATCTAAACCCTGTGGGTTCAGCACGAGTGGGTCGTCTCCTACACGAAGCAGTCCGCAGCCATGGATAAAAAAACGCCATCCGAGAAGAAGCAGCAGTGACATAAATCATCCAACGCCAAGCAAAAAACAGAGGCAACCGAGGACCACCAGCGATAAGGACCACCGAAGACAGCGAGGACCGAGGACAGCCATGAACATAAATGTAGATCCGACAAGAACCAAAAATATTATTAAACAGCGTTCAGTGAGTTCTAAAATAACAAATTTAAAGGTTTTCTATGCAAACGCTCGTAGCATACGCAATAAATTTTCAGATTTAGAGGAGCTAGTGTTTACAGAAAATTATGATGTGATTGGCATAACAGAATCTTGGCTCAATACAGAAGATAGAAACTTTTTAGCAGAGTATTCACTTCCCGGTTATGTAATGTTTGAGAAAAGCCGAATAAATCGAAATGGAGGTGGTGTTTTACTTTATATCAAAGAAAGTCTTAACCCTACCCTCTTGTCAAAACCTCAAATTGTGAACGTCGACACATCTTTTGTGCTAATAAAGAATTATAAAGGTACAAAAATAATACTTGCGTTAATATACAGACCTCCAGCTCAATCAGTGCAAACTGACCGAGAAATTTACGAACAAATTGCAGATGTAAGTAACTCACAAGATACCGTAATTTTTGGCGACTTTAATTTACCTGTGACCAAGTGGGGCGATACTCTTACTTCACACTCCGGACATGACTTGTATACGAACTTGCAAGAGAGTTCGCTTTATCAATTTGTTCGAACACCGACCCGTGGTAATAACGTTCTTGACATTGTACTTGCAACAAAAGAAGAATTAATAGAGAATTTGAATGTTGTTGATGAATTCAGTAACAGCGACCATCGTACATAACTTTCACTTTAAACTTTACTAGTAACGAACCAAATAGTACCATCGAAAAAGTCCCTAATTTCAAGAAAGCAAACTTTCATAAACTTAGAGCTATGTTTAAAGAAACTGACTGGAGCTTTTTAATTAACAATAACGACATAAATACATCTTGGAAGTTATTCGAAACAACTTACCTAAAAGCAGTGCAAGACTGCATACCATCGAAAATACGGCGTCCAGGCCATAATAATAAGCCCAAATGGTGGAATAAAGATATTTCAAACTGCCTGCTTGCTAAAAAATTTGCTAATGATAGATTAAAATCCTCACAAAATGACGAAGAACGGGTGAAATTTGTAGAGCTACGACGCAAAGCCAAAAAGTTAATTAAGCATAGTAAAAAGACCCTAGAGTTACATATTGCGAATCAAAGTAAAACAAACCCGAAAGAATTCTATAGTTATATCAGAAAGAAAAAAGTAGTTACTTCAACTGTTGGACCGTTAGTCGATGAAAATGGAGAATACAACAAAGACGAAGTACAAATGAGTAATGCCCTCAATACCTTCTTTGCATCAGTTTTTACAACCGAAGACCTCAGTGATATCCCTACACCATCGCCGATTCAGATTGATAATTCAGATGTTCTAAGCAATATCACCGTTACAGAGAGAGAAGTATTGAATTGTTTAGATAAACTCAAGGTAAATAAAACGCCTGGACCTGATACAATCTCGCCTAGAGTTCTAAAGGAAGCTAAGGATGAGCTCTCCAAACCACTGACATTACTATTCAATAAATCCTTGCAGTCTGGAACTATGCCTGATCAGTGGAAGATAGCCAACGTAACACCGATATTCAAAAAGGGCAGCAAATCCCTACCCAGTAACTATCGTCCAATTTGCTTAACCTCAGTTGTATGTAAAATGCTAGAAACGCTCATAAGAGACAGACTCGTAAATCACTTAGAGGAAAATAACATACTTAAAGATACTCAACACGTCTTTCGTAAAAAAACGTTCCTGTTTAACAAACCTCTTAGACTTCTTCCACGATATCCTCAACCTCTACGATGAGAGTAAAGCTGTAGATATTATATACCTTGATTTTCAAAAGGCCTTTGACAAAGTTCCCCACAAACGTTTACTGCTAAAACTAAAAGCGCATGGAATACAAGACAGTGTGTTGAAATGGATAGAAAATTGGCTCAGCGACAGAAAGCAAAGAGTAGTCATAAACGGTAAGGCATCTAAATGGACCAATGTAAGTAGCGGGGTACCCCAGCGATCGGTACTAGGACCAATTCTCTTTCTAATTTACATCAACGACATAGATGAGGGTATCACCTGTACAATCTCAAAATTTGCTGACGATACAAAAATTGCAAATAGCGTACTCTCAAAAGAACAAGTTGACGATATGCAACACAATCTAGATAAATTGTCACATTGGGCCCAAATTTGGCAAAGGAGTTTCAATGCGGATAAATGTAAAGTACTACATATCGGATACCTAAATGAGAAAGCAAACTATTCGATGAATGGCACTCGGCTTAAGAATTTAAACAGAGAAACCGATCTGGGAGTAACAATATCGAGTAACCTAAAACCGAGTCAACAATGTTCAGAAGTTGTTAAGAAGGCAAACAAAATAATTGGCTTTATAGGCAGGTCATTTGAGCATAAATCCAAAGACGTTATCCTAACCATTTACAATTCCTTAGTCCGCCCTCTTCTGGAATACTGCGTTCAATGCTGGTGCCCTTCTTACCAAAAAGACATAAACAAGCTAGAACGAGTTCAACGTAGAGTTACCAAAATGATACCTATCCTAAAGAACAAACCATACGAAGAGCATCTTAGAGAATTAAATCTATTTCCTTTAACCCAGCGCAGATTAAGAGGTGACTTAATTCAAGTGTTCAAATTCATCAAAGGCATCGACAATATGAACTGTAGTAAGTACTTCACTATCGACCAATCTCATTACACGCGGGGAAACGGTTGCAAAATTATTGGTAAATCTTTTAACTCACACGAATCTAAGAATTTCTTCTTCAATCGAGCTGTCAACTTGTGGAATGGGCTTCCCCGAGATGTTATAGACTGCAG
Organism: Lithodes maja; assembly: GCA_037953745.1. Classification (NCBI taxonomy): domain Eukaryota; kingdom Metazoa; phylum Arthropoda; class Malacostraca; order Decapoda; family Lithodidae; genus Lithodes; species Lithodes maja. The sequence continues at coordinate 29,815 of JBAKBP010008642.1, read as the reverse complement.
CACCGTTGATTCATTTAAACTTCGCCTAGACAAATATCTCGCATCAAACCCGCGACTGACTGCGTTTGTAAATGAATAACTTTATTTTATCCTCCCTTCAGTTACTAACCCATATGTCCCCTACTAACTTCCTAGTACTGCCACGGACATTAGTTCCAGGGCAGTAATTCCCTTTCCAATGTTCCCTTACCCACTCTAAACCACTGTTTGGACACTTGATCCTCAGTGTTTTGGAGGACAAACAGCCTAGAAGGGCCACTAGATCTGTTGTTGCTTGATTTCCTTTGTACTCCTGTGTACTCCTTTGTACTCGTTCTCGCGTTATCTCTCTCTCTCTCTCTCTTTTTTAACGAAGGGTTAAAATGCTTGGTGAATACATACTCAGGATAATGGTATAAACCTGGTATGCATTAATATTAGTTAAAGGGGAATATTATGTCCATATCACCTATTTCAAAGCTCAATCTCTCTCTCTCTCTCTCTCTCTCTCTCTCTCTCCGGACATGACTTGTATACGAACTTGCAAGAGAGTTCGCTTTATCAATTTGTTCGAACGCCGACCCGTGGTAATAACGTTCTTGACATTGTACTTGCAACAAAAGAAGAATTGATAGAGAATTTGAATGTTGGTGATGAATTCAGTAACAGCGACCATCGTACGATAACTTTCACTTTAAAGTTTACTAGTAACGAACCAAATAGTAGCATCGAAAAAGTCCCTAATTTCAAGAAAGCAAACTTCCATAAACTTAGAGCTATGTTTAAAGAAACTGACTGGAGCTTTTTAATTAACAATAACGACATAAATACATCTTGGAAGTTATTCGAAACCACTTACCTAAAAGCAGTGCAAGACTGCATACCATCGAAAATACGGCGTCCAGGCCATAATAATAAGCCCAAATGGTGGAATAAAGATATTTCAAACTGCCTGCTTGCTAAAAAATTTGCTAATGATAGATTAAAATCCTCACAAAATGACGAAGAACGGGTGAAATTTGTAGAGCTACGACGCAAAGCCAAAAAGTTAATTAAGCAAAGTAAAAAGACCTTAGAGTTACATATTGCGAATCAAAGTAAAACAAACCCGAAAGAATTCTATAGTTATATCAGAAAGAAAAAAGTAGTTACTTCAACTGTTGGACCATTAGTCGATGAAAAAGGAGAATACACCAAAGACGAAGTACAAATGAGTAATGCCCTCAATACCTTCTTTGCATCAGTTTTTACAACCGAAGACCTCAGTGATATCCCTACACCATCGCCGATTCAGATTGATAATTCAGATGTTCTAAGCAATATCACCGTTACAGAGAGAGAAGTATTGAATTGTTTAGATAAACTCAAAGTAAATAAAACGCCAGGACCTGATACAATCTCGCCTAGAGTTCTAAAGGAAGCTAAGAATGAGCTCTCCAAACCACTGACATTACTATTCAATAAATCCTTGCAGTCTGGAACTATGCCTGATCAGTGGAAGCTAGCCAACGTAACACCGATATTCAAAAAAGGCAGCAAATCCCTACCCTGTAACTATCGTCCAATTAGCTTAACCTCAGTTGTATGTAAAATGCTAGAAACGGTCATACGAGACAGACTCGTAAATCACTTAGAGGAAAATAACATACTTAAAGATACTCAACACGGCTTTCGTAAAAAACGTTCCTGTTTAACAAACCTCTTAGACTTCTTCCACGATATCCTCAACCTCTACGATGAGAGTAAAGCTGTAGATATTATATACCTTGATTTTCAAAAGGCCTTTGACAAAGTTCCCCACAAACGTTTACTGCTAAAACTAAAAGCGCATGGAATACAAGACGGTGTGTTGAAATGGATAGAAAATTGGCTCAACAACAGAAAGCAAAGAGTAGTCATAAACGGTAAGGCATCTAAATGGACCAATGTAAGTAGCGGGGTACCCCAGGGATCGGTACTAGGACCAATTCTCTTTCTAATTTACATCAACGACATAGATGAGGGTCTCACCTGCACAATCTCAAAATTTGCTGACGATACAAAAATTGCAAATAGCGTACTCTCAAAAGAACAAGTTGACGATATGCAACACAATCTAGATAAATTGTCATGTTGGGCCCAAATTTGGCAAATGAGTTTCAATGCGGATAAATGTAAAGTACTACATGTCGGATACCTAAATGAGAAAGCAAACTATTCGATGAATGGCACTCAGCTTAAGAATGTAAACAGAGAAACTGATCTGGGAGTAACAATATCGAGTAACCTAAAACCGAGTCAACAATGTTCAGAAGTTGTTAAGAAGGCAAACAAAATAATTGGCTTTATAGGCAGGTCATTTGAGCATAAATCCAAAGAAGTTATCCTAACCCTTTACAATTCCTTAGTCCGCCCTCTTCTGGAATACTGCGTTCAATCCTGGTGCCCTTATTACCAAAAAGATATAAACAAGCTAGAACGAGTTCAACGTAGAGTTACCAAAATGATACCTAGCCTAAAGAACAAACCATACGAAGAGCGTCTTAGAGAATTAAATCTATTTCCTTTAACCCAGCGCAGATTAAGAGGCGACTTAATTCAAGTGTTCAAAATCATCAAAGGCATCGACAATATGAACTGTAGTAAGTACTTCACTATCGACCAATCTAATTACACACGGGGAAACGGTTGCAAAATTATTGGTAAATCTTTTAACTCGCACGAATCTAAGAATTTCTTCTTCAATCGAGTTGTCAACTTGTGGAATGGGCTTCCCCGAAACGTTATAGACTGCAGCACCGTTGATTCATTTAAATTCCGCCTAGACAAATATCTCGCATCAAACCCGCGACTGACTGCGTTTGTAAATGAATAACTTTATCCTCCCCTCAGTTACTAACCCATATGTCCCCTACTAACTTCCTAGTCCTGCCACGTTAGTGGCAGGGCAGTAGTTCCCTTTCCAATGTTCCCTTACCCACTCTAAACCACTGTTTGGACACTTGATCCTCAGTGTTTTGGAGGACAAGCAGCCTAGAAGGGTCACTAGATCTGTTGTTGCTTGATTTCCTTTGTACTCCTTTGTACTCTCTCTCTCTCTCTCTCTCTCTCTCTCTCTCTCTCTCTCATCGTTTGTATATTTCATTCCTAAAGTTAAGGCCTGACCGCGTGCATTTCGTTGGTTCTTTTAATTTTGTTTGATAATTTTTCTCTATTTAACTTCAGTACATTTTTATTCATTCAGTCTGTCCTCTATGTTCTCATTCTCTTGTTATTTCATCTGACTTTTCTATTTCATGGCATCACTGTTTGCTTTTAATTTCTTACGTAGGTGCCTAGTTTCAAGGGGAGATTTTTTAGTTTGCTTCCTAGACCCCATCAAACTTGTTTTTAAATACTCACAAGATCCCCTTCAATATAAATGTGTACATTTTTCGGTAGAAAAATGTCCCGGCCGAAGGCTGGTTCTTCCTAAGTTACAGGCACGCTACCACTCGACAGGAAAATAACAACACCTAGATTTTTGTTGCTAATATGTTTTTTTCTCCATTTGATTTAAAGTCATTTTTGTTCATTCAGTCTCTCCTCTATGTTCTCATTTTCTTCTGATTTCTTCTGCTTTATTTCATGGCATCACTGCTTTCATGTTCATGTTTTGTTCTACTGTAGGTGCCTTATTTTATATGGCAAACATGATTAGTAAATGTTTGTTTTCATTATTGTTCGTTACTTGTCCTTTCATTATATACTTCCTCTCCAATAATATTTGTCCAACTTCACTGAAATGTCGCTTTCTGTCTTTGTCCCATATTCCTCTGTACTATTTACTTGTCCCCACATTCCTCTTTACTATTTGTTTGTCCCCATATTAGTTTGCACTATTTATTTGTCCCCATATTAGTTTGCACTATTTATTTGTCCCCATATTAGTTTGCACTATTTATTTGTCCCCATATTAGTTTGCACTATTTATTTGTCCCCATATTAGTTTGCACTATTTATTTGTCCCCATATTAGTTTGCACTATTTATTTGTCCCCATATTAGTTTGCACTATTTATTTGTCCCCATATTAGTTTGCACTATTTATTTGTCCCCATATTAGTTTGCACTATTTATTTGTCCCCATATTAGTTTGCACTATTTATTTGTCCCCATATTAGTTTGCACTATTTATTTGTCCCCATATTAGTTTGCACTATTTATTTGTCCCCATATTCCCTTTACTATTGTATTGTATTGTCTCCATATTATTGTGCACTATTTCTTTGTCTCCATATCCCCCTTTACTATATCTTTGTGCCCATTATTCTCCTGTACTATACTATACATTTGTCCCCGTATGTCCCTTTAGTATATCTGTCCCCAATGTTTTCCTATAATATTTCTTTGCCACATACGCTGCTTTATTATTTATTTGTTTCCATATTAAAGGGAACAAATTTCTGGACCCCTTTATCACTCATGTTCACCCTTTTTTTGTTAAGATTTTAAGACGTTCGCCTTATTAGTTTAGCGATTTTAAGAACTTCCGCCCCATTTCTGTCAATTTTAAGACCTTTCGTGCCATTTAGGTGTAAAAAAAATTCCTGGCGAACGATAGCGAACCTGTAATTAAAGAGGCACCGGCCTTTGGCCTGGACATTTATCTTTCAAAAAATGTACAAATTTATCTTGAAAGAGGGTCAGGGGTTGTAATGTTATGCTTGGTGGAGGTTTAGGGAACAAATTAAAAAACTTCCCTTAACTATATATTTGTCCCCCCCCCCCCCTCCCCCTGCCTCAACTCGCCTCTTCGATCCTTTTTCAGCCTCATATTTTTGGAATACCTTCTTTCGTTAGAGCCTCGGATTCTCTTTCTTCCCCATCTCTCTGAAGGGAGTGTGTCGAACGTGACTCAAGGTCCAATAGAAAGAGTGGAGATTTATATTAAACTCACGTAAACACATCCATTTCGTTCTTTCGTGGACTGGTTACTCGGCTATTACCCAGTGTTTGTAGCGAAATATGTTGCTAATTATGAACACTCGGCAATAATATAACGTAAAGACATAGCAACAGCATATTTTTCCATCAAGAAACAAAATTGCTAAGGTATTCAATTTACCATCAGCTGGGAAAAAACTAGACTATATTGATATTCTATGTTGTATGTTTATTCATTATCATCACCAATTTCAGCTTTTCTTTTGAGTATGTACGGTGGCGTTAATAAGTCATGTCTCAGCTGTTCTTACGTTTGGCTCGCTCTGTGCTGTATTAATGTCTGTCAGATGTTGAATAGGGTAGGTAAGTGTAGGAACATGTTTTTATATCTCACTCAAAAAGAAGAAATCATGTGTAAATATTGCTGATACAAATTAATGACGAAAACATAATTGGTGCCGAGACGTCACTTATTAGGCTGGTTGTACTGTACGTACATCCGGAATTAAAGGTTTTACAACGACATTGAAGACACATTTGATATACCCATGCATATCATAGCCAAATTCACCCCCCCCCCCCTCTCACTCTCTCTCTCTCCATTAGTGTGTAGATTGCGTATGCAGTGGCAGTAGTACTATGCACCCTCGCTCTTTTTGAGAAGATGTAATTATGATACTTGTGTAACATTTGTACTTCTCTCAATATAACAATACAATCATATCTCTCTCTCTCTCTCTATCTATCTCCTTCCACCTCTCTCTCTCTCTCTCTCTCTCTCTCTCTCTCTCTCTCTCTCTCTCTCTCATTTTATTGTCCCGAGGTATTTCTCTTATTTCATTCTTCCTGCCTTTATTGCGCTACGTTTATTTCCATTTGTCCAACCTATAAGGGGAAGGTAGTCGCTTTTTCTGGACCACCTTCACCCTCATGTTTAGAATAATAGTTTTGAGATTTTAAGACGTTCGTTCCGTTACTTTGGCGATTTTGAGACCTTGCGCCCCATTTCTTCGTCAACGATAAGACCTTTCGTGCCATTTAGGTGTCGATTTTTTCCTGGCGAGCGATAGCGATCCTGTATTTTTAGAAGGAAAATTGTACACATTTGTCTTGAAAGGGAGTTTAGGGGGTATTATTTTAAGTTTGATGGAGGCCTAGCGAGGAAATTGAATAAAAAAAAAATATATATAGTCCAAGAAAATTAGCAGTATGAAGGATAAGACAGTGGTGGAACGAAAGTCATTGATTGATTATGTATGTGTGGATGAACGAATGAAGAAATCTGTGATGGATGCTAGGGTGTATAGGGGTATTGGAGGGCGTCTGTCTGATCATTATGTAGTGGTAGCTAAGGTTAGGATACAAAAGAAGTGGGTGAGGAGAGCGGGAGGGAGGCGAGAGGAGGGTGGAATGGTGAGGAGGGTGGAGAGGTTGCAGGAGGAGGAAGTCAGGGAGGAGTACAGGAGAGCAGTGGAAAGACGACTAGTTGGGTTCGACCTGGAAGTTATGGAGGAAGTGGAGGAGATGAGCAAGGTGTTTAAGGATGAGATCTGTGCAGCATGTGAGGAGGTGTGTGGAGTGAGGAGAAGAGGGAGGGGAGTGAAAGGTACAGCATGGTGGACAGAAGAGGTAAGAATAGCTGTGGAAGAAAAGAAGAAAGCATATAGAGAGTGGTTGGGTAGTAGAGGGAATGAAGATTCCGAGAGACAGAAACGAGCGAGGTACGTGGAGAGTAAGAGGGTGGTGAAGAGAGTAGTGAAGGAAAGTAAGAGAAGAGTAGATGAGGAATTTGGAAGGAATCTGAGTGTAAAATGGAGGGAGAGTAAGAAACTGTTCTGGAAAGAAGTCAAGAAAGTTAGGGAAGGTAGCAAGGGAAACAGTAAGGGTGTGAAAGATAAGAATGGGAGAATGCTAGCCGAGAAGCAAGAGAGAGTCGAAAGATGGAGGGAGTACTTCAGTGAGTTGCTAAATGAAAGGAATGAAGAGCCAGCAAACATAGCTGGATATGGTATGGGAGGGAGAAGAAGAGAAGTAGTGGAGGAGGAGGTGGGGATCAGGAGGTCAGAAGTGTGGGAAGCCATGAAAAGAGTGAAGTTGGGGAAAGCACCAGGAACAGATGGAGTGTGTGGGGAAATGTTGAGGTATGGTGGTGAGATAGTGATAGAATGGGTATGGAAATGTGCAAACTAGCATGGGAGAAGGGGAGTGCACCCGATGATTGGAAGACTGGCATAATAGTCCCCCTATATAAGGGCAAAGGGGAAAGAGGAGTGTGTGGTAACCACCGAGGAATATGTCTTCTAAGCGTAGTAGGGAAGGTATACAGTAGGGTAGTGATTGAGAGAGTGAGAGTGAGAACGGAGAAATGGATAGGCGACGAGCAGGGAGGTTTTAGGAAGGGAAGAGGATGTGTAGATCAGATTTTACCCTGAATTGTGTTGTGGAGAAGTATCTGGAGAAGAAACAAAAGGTGTATGTTGCCTTTATGGACTTGGAGAAGGCCTATGACAGAGTGGATAGAGAAGGTTTGTGGAAAGTACTTAGAATATACGGAGTAGAGGGCAAGTTGCTGAAAGAAGTGAAGAGCATGTATGAGGGTGCAAAGGCGGCAGTACGTGTGGAGAGTGAGCAGAGCGAGTTCTTTGACCTGAATGTTGGTTTGAAACAGGGGTGTGTGATGTCCCCGTGGTTGTTTACTGTATATATGGATGGAGTTATGAAAGAAATACTATCAAGAGCAGTGGATGTTGGTGTATCGCTGAAAAGGGAGGGAATTGAGTGGAAGCTACCTATACTGCTGTTTGCGGATGATACAGTTCTGATGAGTGATAATGAATGGGAGTTGCAGGGTCTGGTAAATGAGTTTGGAACTGTGTGCGAAAAACGGAATTTGAAGGTAAATACGGGGAAGAGCAAGGTTATGGTCTTCGAAAGGGGTGAAGTCACAGAGTGTGAGGTGAAGCTGAACGGTCAGGCTATGGAGATCGTCAACTCTTTTAAGTATCTGGGCAGTGTGTTGAGTAAAGATGGGACTATGGATGAAGAGGTGCGGGAGAGGGTACAACAGGGGAAGAGGGTTGTAGGAACGCTAAAAGCAGTAACAAGAAATAGGGTGGTCAGTATGGAAGTGAAGAAGTCCTTGCATGACAGTGTGGTAATCCCGACACTGACTTACGGAAGCGAAGCATGGACGTTGGTTGAGAGACTCAGACCAAGAGTGAGAGCAGTGGAAATGAATTACTTAAGGAGTGCGTGCGGAGTTACATGGAGGGATAGACAGACTAATGAGGAAGTAAGAAGGAGGTGTGGTGTGGAGGTAGATGTGCTGGAAAGTGTGAAAAGGAACAACTTGAGATGGTTCGGCCATATGGAACGTATGGAAAGCGAGAGAATGACTAAGAGGGTGTACGAGAGCGAGGTGGAGGGACAGAGGGGGAGAAGTAGACCGAATATGAGGTGGAAGGATGGAGTGAGGAACTACATGAACGAAGGCGGTGCTGGTTGGGGGGAGGGGCGTCGACTGACTGGGGACAGAGGTGCATGGGGGCGGTTCGTTCGTGGCCACCCCTTCGGGGATCACGGCGTCGGGCAATAGATAGATAGATAGAATTATGATACTTGTGTAACATTTGTACTTCTCTCAATATAACAATACAATCATATCTCTCTCTCTCTCTCTATCTATCTCCTTCCACCTCTCTCTCTCTCTCTCTCTCTCTCTCTCTCTCTCTCTCTCTCTCTCTCCTTTTATTGTCCCGAGGTATTCTCTTATTTCATTCTTCCTGCCTTTATTGCGCTACGTTTATTTCCATTTGTCCAACTTATAAGGGGAAGGTAGTCGCTTTTTCTGGACCACCTTCACCCTCATGTTTAGAATAATAGTTTTGAGATTTTAAGACGTTCGTTCCGTTACTTTGGCGATTTTGAGACCTTGCGCCCCATTTCTTCGTCAACGATAAGACCTTTCGTGCCATTTAGGTGTCGATTTTTTCCTGGCGAGCGATAGCGATCCTGTATTTTTAGAAGGAAAATTGTACACATTTGTCTTGAAAGGGAGTTTAGGGGGTATTATTTTAAGTTTGATGGAGGCCTAGCGAGGAAATTGAATAAAAAAAAAATATATATAGTCCAAGAAAACTAGCAGTATCCCCTGAAGTACTGTATACCCTTCTTTCATTATATTCGGCTATTAGTAGACGATTTTATTAAGCTTATATTGTAAAATATAATGGGTATGAATGGGTAATTAATGTGTCCACAATAATGTACCCATTTAAAGGTATAGTGACGATAATAAAGCCATCCTAAGCCTGTTACACACGAACGCATTTTCCGGCAATTTTCTGTGTGCAAGTTATTTCTCGTACTAGTTTGTGGCTGTTTCACATTGGAATCGAAAACTAGATCGAAGGTAGATTATGTTAAGTAGTTTAATTCTTATGGAACTTATATTTTGTAGCTGCCAGACTACAATTGCTAGTAAAAATTTACGGAAAATCGTTCGTGTGACACCTTAAAACAACGGAGATTATGTAAATCATTAGCAATATACCCAATGATTTTATATATATTTGCATAGGGTCATTTGGAATAGTAAGAACATAATACTCTCTCTCTCTCTCTCAAATTTTGCGAATTTTGCTTACTCTGGCGATTCTTACGCCTCCCCCTCTTCTCTCTCTCCAATCTCCCCGTCTCTCCTCCTATCCCCCCCCCCCTCTCTCTCTCTAGGCTTAAATGGTAGGTTAGCTGATCTGTGTACCCAGAAAGGGGTGAGATTTGTGGACCCATTTGATGAGTTCTATGGGAAGCGCAACCTCTACCTCCGTGAAGGTGTGCACTTAAGCACTAGCGGTAGGAATCAAGCTTGGTGATTTCCTAATTCACCATCTTTACAGCTTGCTGAGGGCAAGCAAACATTTAGAAAGCATCCCCGAGCATGAAAAGAGCAAATCCTCACCAGCTGTTGATCTCAAACTTACAAAAATAGATCCCACAAAAGAAGGAGTTCGTCCCTCTGAGAGCAAGAATACCTCTCAACAAATGGCAGAGTTCCTCAATAGAGTGAGAGATGCATCGCAACTCCCACTAGAATCTACACCCCAGTTGCCAATTTCTGAACAATTAGATAGTGGTTCTTCTACCTCAGGTGAGGATTCACTAAACACAGGGAATTGTAAGACCTCTGATAGTGTACAGAGAAATAGTGTGCAAGAAAATGCACTACCCCAAGAGACCCCTTTCTCTTCGGGAAACGGGGTAAGCTAGGGGGTTCTAAGAAAAACGAGAATCCCCTTAAGGTAGTATTATTTAACCCTTTACCGGGCACTCATAGAAATACTTAGAAATTTCATTTTTTGACCCTAGACCATGAAAGTAGACCTAATTCTAAGGTATTTTTGCTTATGATTTTTTTTCACATTTTTGCATATTGAATTAGCAAATCGAGGTTGACGAAGTGATCATATATGGTCATGCGCCGGTCTAGGGTAAAAATAATCTTGAATTATGCTATATTGAAAATGTAAATTTAAGGTAAACAAAATACACAGAATAACAGTTATATCATTATATTACCCAAAAATAAGCGTTTTATTTTAATAAGTATATAAATAGATTATATATGAATATTTTAGTTTAGGTACTTTTCACAACCCAGACACTGTCTGGTAGCCCATGAATAATTAATTCCAAAAAACAAATTGGGCATAGGTTCCCCCTGAACAAGTAATTCCAGCAACATTTGGGCATAGCTTCCCCATGAACACAGAATTCCAGCAACATTTTGTCATAGGTTTCCCATGGACAATGAATTCCAGCAAAATTTGGGCAGAGGTTCCCCCTGACCAATGAATTTCAGCACATTTTGGGCATAGGATCCCCATGAAAATTGGTATTTCTTTATGTGACAGTACTCATATCTCAAAAAAACTTCAGTATATGCCTCACAATATCAAAAATATATGTGAACTCACTAAAATATTTGTGAACTCACTAAACTTACCAAAGTCATATTTATTTCACTGTACACTTATGAGGAAATAATAGAAATTGGTCATTTATTTCTATGTTGAACATTCTAGAATCCCTACCCAAGTTGTGGCCATGTGCCATGCTGGTTTGGGTAACTATCATCAAAGTTATATGGTTTTATGTAACTTGGGAGTACTACCCCTTACCGGGCGAAATGATCATATTTAGTCATTTCAATTCTATAGGCTACCGGGCGTAAGTCCATATATGATCACTTGGGCTTTACCCCTTACCGGGCGCATGTCCATATTTGATCATTCACTTTTTCGCAAACAAATTTCACCAATTTCCGTATGTTCCACGTAAATGACAACTATATCAGGTTATAGTACAACTATTCAACTGCATAATATCAGATTATTATCAACTTACCGATATTACGTGATGAGCTAGGGTCGAGGGCGTCAAGAGAAAAATCGCTGAGATCCTACTTTCTTCATGTCTGGCTTGCAACTGAACTTCGAGTTGCTCTCAACCAATACTGAGATGGCATCAGCTCTTACACCATACCCACGTGAGTAGCCTGATCATCGGTGATTGGCTGAGGCATGATGACGTGGTGGCAGACACACACCGGGCGGCTTGGGAGCGCCCTTTTGGACGCCCATTTAAGTTACCATATATGGTTCCTCGCCCGGTAAAGGGTTAATGCCAGGTAAATTAGGAATAAATTCACCGAACTTCGGGCATTGTTGTCTACAGAATGCTTCGATGTAGTGGCTATCACTGAATCCTGGATTCACTGTGATACCAGAGATTATGTTGGGGAATTCTTTTGTACATCATAGATATTCTAAATCCAATTGACTGCAAGATCAGGTCAGAACATGAACTGCTTGGAGTAGACCTCAATCTAGGCAACTCTATCTATTGGATTGTTCTGGTGTACAGGCCTCCACATCAAAATGTTGAAGAGGATGAACTTCTGTACACAAGACTGATGGTGTTATCGAGGGTAAAACCAGTGTGCTCTTTGGTGACTTCAATTGCCTAGTAAACTGGGAAGCAAGAACTGCCGATGCTGAAGGTAGGCGTCTTGTGGACTTTACAAACAAAAACGTTTTGACCCAGTGGGTGAACGAGCCCACTAGAGGGAACAATATACTAGATCTTTTGTTCACCACAGAAGATGAAAGTGTGACCAGGTTATCTGTTGGGGAATCACTTGGAGGTAGTGACCACAATCTAGTTAGGTTCTCTCGTCGCACCTTTAGCAGCAGACCCACCAATCCTCAGAGTGCAAAACTAGATTTCCGTTGTGCAAATTTTGAAGGCCTTTGGGAAAGCTTATCCCAGATCAGACTTGAGGGTGAGAATGTTAATGCGATTTTATGCTCATTCGAACAGCAGTGTATGGATCGACAAGCTGCATTCCTTCCTACTAAACTTACCAAATCAGGCTCAACCCAACCAAAATGGTTCACAAGAGACATAGCTTCAGCAATTAGAAATAGAAAGGTTGCTTACAGAAAGGCCAAAGGAAATCAAAACCAAAGTGATTTAGATTCCTTCAAAAATATGTGTAGAAGAGTGAAATATCTTATACAGGAAGCAAAGCAGAATGAAGAGCTAAGGGTTGCAGCTCTCTGCAAAGAGAGTCCTAAAGAGTTCTTCAGCTATGTGAACAGCAGGAAGCCATTCAAAAGTAGCATTGGACCTCTAAAGGATCCAACAGGCCAACTTCAAACTTCTGACACTGATATAGCTAAATCCCTAAACGACTTTTTTGCCTCAGTATTCAAAAGGGAAAATACCAGTGACATGCCAAGTCCAGGACTAGTGCATGAGGGTAAAGTTCTTAGCAAAATCAGATGTATCCCAGAGGATGTAGCAAAAATAATACATAGGTTAAATAGGTTCAAGTCATCCGGCCCAGATGGCTTTCTTCCTCGAGTTGTACGTGAAGTGCGAGATGAAATCGCACCTAATGTCAAAAGTGAGTGCGCTAGGTATCAATACAGAGGCCACAAATTGGATAGAAAGTTGGCTAACAGGTAGACAACAACGAGTGGTAATCAATGGTGTTTCTTCTGAGTGGACTTCAGTCACTTCTGAAGTTCCAGAGGGATCTGTCCTTGGCCCACTTCTGTTTATCATATATGTCAATGCCATCGATATTGGTCTGTTGAGTGTGATCTCCAAGTTTGCAGATGAAATAAAGCTTGGAATGAATGTGAAAGACCCCAAAGGGGTTGAACAGCTCAGGATGGACCTCAACACACTGAGTGAATCGTCGGTGATATGGCAGATGCCTCTAAACTTGGAAAAGTGCAAGGTGATGCATATCGGCCAAGCAAACCCCAATTCAGGCTATTTACTATTGAGAATGCCTCTGGAAGTGACTGACTTGGAAAAGGATTTGGGTGTTCTGATTAGCAGTGACCTAAAGTTTTCCAAGCAGTGCAGTGAAGTAGAGAAGAAAGTTCAGAAATAATTGGGCTATATTAAGAGGCAATTTAAGTATAGAAATAAGGAAATAGTCCTCACACTTTACAACGCTCTGATACGGCCTCTCCTGGAGTATGCTGTTCAATTTTGGTCTCCAGAACTCAGGAAAGATATAGAGCGAATGGAAAGAGTACAAGCTAGGGCTACAAAACCTATTCTATCACTTAGAAGAATGAGCTATGAGGACCGGTTGAGAGCTCTTGATCTCATCCCGTTGAGACCCGCAGACTATGAGGTCAGCTCATTGAAGTTTTTAAAATACTTAATGGGTTTGACAATGTGGATTATAGCAAAATGTTTAGCCTCAATATGAATACAAGACGCAACCATGGCTGGAAATTAGAATTGAAAAGGTTCAGCACTAGTATCTGTGGACACTTTTTCACATATAAGATCTGTTCAACCTGGAACAAACTTCCCTCTGAAGCTGTTAATAGTTCTTCAGTAGAACAGTTCAAGAAGAGAGTGGATAGTATTTTGCACACTCTGTAAAGAGTATAGTGCACTAAACAGTCTCTCTCCTTCCACTTCGAGGATCTCCTCGGAATGGACCGCAAGGTCTCTGATATATTAACTATTCCTTGTAACTCTCTCTCTCTCTCTCTCTCTCATCACCACCGGTTGCAGACACATTTTTGGACGCGAATTTTTGGCCCGTATTTTTCTCGACTCCGATCTTACGTCTTTTTAACTTTTTCTGGATACTATTATACGATTTTTGTGCCGCTTAAAAAGGCCTCGAGCGATTAACAGGTTCAAAGTATCTCTCTTAACTCTATATACTACCAAAGATCCTTCCTAAACTGCACCAAATTGTCAAAACATAGCTACAATAAACCGTCTCAGGATCCAATGACGCATTTCATAATTTGGTTTTTGGCTATAAATAGATTATTTAAGGGAAAAGTGGCCCGTTTTTTGGTCTACTAATTCATTTATGTTTTAGTTTCCTCGCTAAACCTCCATCAAGCTTAGAAATACACCCCCTAGGCCTAGACTCCCCTTCAAGATAAATTTGTTAATTTGTCGGTAGAAAAATGTCCTGGCCGAAGGCCTGTTTGTCTTAAAACTACAGGCTCGCTATCGCTCGCCAGGAAAGAATCGACACCTAAATGGCACGAACGGCCTTAATATTGACAAAGAAATGGGGCGAAAGGTCTTAAAATCGACAAACTAATGGAAGGAACGTCTTAAAATATCAAAAAAATATGCTAAACACGAGGGAGAAGGAGGTCCAGAAAAAGCGATTAGTACCCCCTTAATTAAGTTCAGAGAGCAATTATGGAGGTCTGAGGGTTAATTAATATATTTCTATCCTTTTCATGCCTAGAGATCTTTCCTAAACTGTTTCAGGGGCTAGTGGCTGTTTGTTTGGTCTATGTATTTAGCTATGCATATATTTTTTAGTTTCCTCGCTAGACCTCCATCATGCCTAAAATTGCACCCCCTAGACCCCCTTTCAAGATATATTTGTACATTTGTCAGTAGAAAAATGTTCCGGCAAAAGGCCAGTTCCTCTTAAAATTACAAACTCGCTGTCGCTCGCCTGGAAAAAATCGACACCTATATTGCACGAAAGGTCATAACATTGACAAGGAATTGGGGCGAACGATGTTAAAATTGCCAAACTAATGGGCCGAACATCTTAAAATCGCAAAACTAATATGCTAAACATGATGGAGAAGGGGGTCCAGAAAAAGCGACTACCACCCCTTAAAATCGGTTAAATATTGTGTAAACATGTGTCTTAGAACCTCAAAGGGTATATATTTATACACGAATTTCTTGGCCGCCGAATTTTGCTGCGTAATGTGAAGGCTAATGAGCGCCTCCACGTAATGTGCTTTATGATCACAAATTGAATATTGCAAGCTGGCTTCTGGAGGCATATCTTCCTACGAATTTTATGCTGGGAAAAGACAGCACGATATACATCATTAATTTAAACTTTACTTTCAAAATGTCCTTAAAGAGACATACGGTATATTACACACATATTATGTCACTTTGCATAAGCTTTATGATTCTTAAAATGATCAATATATGTTATACCCGCATATAAATCATAATGCAGACTTATATGATTCTTATATTTATCACTATATATATGTTTGTATTCTACCATCGCACTAATTATGGTGTAATCTTAAATAACTACGGTATTTGTAGAGAGCCTATCCACTATATGTAATATTTAATGGGCTCTTTCTCCGATAAGCTAATCAAATATAATGTAATATTATGTTGTAATTTACTGTACAAAAACACACTTACTTATTTACGTAATTTCTTACATACTAGCTTCATGAGGCCTACCATATTAAGAACATATTGTTGGAAAAAGACATACTAACACATTGCACGATACATATAATAAATTTAATATATATTTTGGAGGCATATCATACTACACATATATCTCTGTACAAAGACATTAAACAGGAATGAATGGAGAATGCTTGTGAATAGATGAGTGAACACGTGGTCATTTGGGGGAAGGGGTCGGGTGCAAGCTGGACTAGATAATAGTCAATCAGGCGCCTGGCCCGGGAAGACGTTTTATATGAAGGGTGCGCCTGGAAGTGTGGTGGGCGGGCTTTTGGTTCCGCTCTGCTGCATGTCTGCCTGCCGAGATCGGAACCTCTCCGGGTGGATAGGGGCCGGGGAAGTGCTGGAGGGACCTTGGTGACCCTGGTCTCGGAGTCTTCTCCTGGATGACCTAGATGTGTGTGAATTTGTATTTTGTGTTTGTGTGATCATTGTTTTTGGTTGTGGTATCCCTATTCTGGCTCTGTCTTGAGTGCCCCCCCAAAAAAAATAAAAATAAAAAATAAAATAAAAAATAAAAATAAAAATAAAAATTAGGAACCATGGGGATTGGGCCTGAGTACATAGCATAGATAAATAGAACAAAGACATTAACCCATAGAACGATACATTGCTTATGAAGGGCCTACTAATATTTTGCCTTAATTTTGTATTAGTACTAAACAAGCCTACAACAATTTCCACAAGCGTTAAGACAAACTTGACACAAATGTTTTCTTCAGCAATTCTAAAATTCCGGAAATAATCTGTTCTTTAAGATGATGACCGTTTGTTGTAGTCCATAAACTAATTTCTTGTATGAAGGCCACATATATTTGCTAATTTAGTCTTTGTAATATCATTGCTATATTATAATTTAGTCTTTGTAATATCATTGCTATATTATAATTTAGTCTTTGTAATATCATTGCTATATTATAATTTAGTCTTTGTAATATCATTGCTATATTATAATTTAGTCTTTGTAATATCATTGCTATATTATAATTTAGTCTTTGTAATATCATTGCTATATTATAATTTAGTCTTTGTAATATCATTGCTATATTATAATTTAGTCTTTGTAATATCATTGCTATATTATAATTTAGTCTTTGTAATATCATTGCTATATTATAATTTAGTCTTTGTAATATCATTGCTATATTATAATTTAGTCTTTGTAATAT
This sequence comes from Lithodes maja, assembly GCA_037953745.1. NCBI lineage: Eukaryota > Metazoa > Arthropoda > Malacostraca > Decapoda > Lithodidae > Lithodes > Lithodes maja. Next base: position 12,954 of record JBAKBP010008642.1, on the reverse strand, counting down.
CATTGCTATATTATAATTTAGTCTTTGTAATATCATTGCTATATTATAATTTAGTCTTTGTAATATCATTGCTATATTATAATTTAGTCTTTGTAATATCATTGCTATATTATAATTCGCTTTGTTTATAAAACAACAAAACAATCAATCGTTCTCTTAACACCCTACCGGTAGACGCTTTCGTATGCATCACAATGTTATTTTCTTGACATTCTCTCTTTTAAATGTCCGTAATTAGTTTTCCTTACCTCTCATTGTGTTTTTATTCCCCGATTTTGCTCCGCCGGCCCCTTTGTAATTGCTGGTGTTCACATTTTTACCAGGCCTCATATTTCATTAATTAAGTGGAGATGGGTCGCTTTGCTAGGCGCTCTTCTCCCTTATGTTTAACCACATTAGTTTGCAGATTTTAGGACGTTCGGCTCATTAGTTTGGCGATTATAAGACCTTTCACCCCATTCCGTTGGCAATATTAAGACTGTTGAATTGAATTGAATTGAATTGAAACTTTTTATTTAGCCAGTAGAACATACAACATGATAATCATAATACAACATTAACATTACATTGGCTGAGCCTTGTGAGAGGTATCTCTCTTAAAGGCACATCAAGCTTAAACTCGAAAGCTGTTACAGTAATAATATGAAAACAAAGTAAATAATTTCAAAATTGTACACACTACAAGACAAATACCCGGGTCAATATTAGATTTACTAATCAAATAGATATAGCGAAGTTTTTGTTTCTTCATAATGTTTATGTCGTTATAGTTCTTTTAGATACTCTACAGTTAAGGTTAATAAACAACTTTTGTAATTTAGTATCTGTATACTAGCAAAATAATGAAAATATATCCATAGAGAAAATATATAATCCAAGTGACCCCGAGATAGTATTAGTCCAGACCACATGCGTATGTCAATACATGGACCCATGTAATTATTCCGTCTCTATTAGAAATTTAAAATATGGAAAACGATAGTTATTATATACACGCATTTACACTTACACCAAGATATCAACCTATACTCACTCATATACACACATGTATATACTGGATGTACATCCACACGCTGTACGTAAATACGCACTTACACATACGAATACATAATACCAACTTGTACACGCACATGCACTTACATATACGCATGCACCCAGAAGTACATACGTATTTATCCACACAAATATATACCCAAGGACTGCACACATACAAATACATATATAGAAATGAAATGTTAATATTTGGACAGTAGATGTCTTTTTAGAGCAACTTCGAAGCCAGACACTGTGTTTATATTTTGCAATGCTTGTGGTAACTGATTCCAAATCTTAACGCCATGGTAATTGATAGATGTTTGGGATTGGCTAGTCGTTCTTAATGGAATTTCAAGTTGGTTGACATTTCTTAACTCGTATCTTTGATTAATTCGACATCGAAATAATCCCTCATTGCTAATATGGTTTAATGATTTAAATACAAATAAAGCACTGCAATATATATTTATGTCCTGGAACTTCAAGAGTTCTAGCTTTTTGAAGAGTTCATTGGTATGGGCGTATTTAGACTGGTATGTTTTTTTTGTGTGTGTGTGTGTTTTTTTTAAGAGACAATGAACGGAGGAAGGAAAAACACAGATAAAAACAAAAGGGTCCATGTGCCTAAAGGCATCCTCCATTCATAAAATGTTTGTAACAACTGGATTTAAACATTTGTAGATTGTAAGTTTTTGGAAAGCAATTCGAGGGAAGTGAATTCCAAAGAGTAGTAGCTCTGGGGATAAATGAAATCTGATAAGCAGAAGTTCTGCATTGTGGAGGAGAAAGTGTAAATTCATGGGTGCTCTCAGCTGCCCTAGTTCTACGGGGAAAGATGTGGAGAGGCGGCACAATTGAAGCAAGTTCCTCGGAACAATTGCTGTGAAAATATCTGTAGAATAATGCAAGGGATGCAACGTTTCTTCGTATGGATAATGTAGGAAGGTCCTGTGTGATTGCAGGGTTATTGATTAATCTAATAGCTTTATTTTGAATTTTGTCCAACTGCCTCAATGCAACCACTCCACTTCCACCCCACAGAGGTGAACAGTAATCCATCTGAGAACGCACATGACTTTTATATATTACGGCCAACTGCTCGTCAGTGAAGAATTCTCGAACTCTGTACAGGAGTCCCAGTTTTTTAGAGGCATTCTTAGCAATGCTTCTAACATAATGTGTCCAGCTCAAGTTAGTAGTTAATGTTACACCGAGAATGTCAATACTAGGGGAAGTGGGAATATTTACATCATTAACAAATATATGTGAGTCAGTGAGATTCTGTCGGTTAGAAAATTGAATGTACTTGGTTTTCTGTGCATTAAAGGAAACTAGATTATTTTGTCCCCATTCATTAATTCTAGAAAGGTCCTGGTTCAGAGAAATTGCAGTGTTTATTTTTGAATTTATAAGATCGGGTTGGGTGAAATAATTGGTAAATGTGATGGAACTGTGGAGTGTTGAGTCATCTGTGTAGGAATGTATTGGATTATGAGTGGTAGATATGAGATCATTGATATGAATGAGGAACAGAGTTGGGGCCAAAACTGATCCCTGGGGAACACCAGCATTTATTGAGTGAAATTGAGAATAAAGGCCATCTACCATTACACGTATTTTTCTGTTATGAAGATAAGAAGAAATTAGTGGAACTAATGATGCAATTGTTCTAATAACTCTGTGAGCTACATCTAATGATTTTAGTTTAGTTTTCCCAGACTGCCCCCAAACAGTGTGGCAATATGAGAAGAATGGATACATCAGTGAATAATATAACTGTTTCATTGTGTCATTATTAAAACAATGTCGTGTTAAGTAGAGTATGCCACACTGTGTGTTGATCTTATCCCTCACATTTCGAACATGGATGCTCCATGACAACCGTTCATCCACCTCTACCCCAAGAAACTTCAAGCTCTCCTTTTTTTCCAGGATTATGTTCCCTAGTTTGATTGGTTCAAGGTTTTGCATGATGGACTTATTTCTTTGGAAAATTATGTATTGGTTTTATCAATATTGAGTGTTAGCTTATTTGCAGTTATCCAATCGCGAACATTTTATAAATTAGTATTGACTATATCAATTAATGAACGTAGATCCCTGTTACTAACATAAAGAGTGCTGTCATCTGCAAACAGTAAAAACTTGAACAAGCTACTTGACTTAATGAAATCATTTATATATAAAATAAACAGTAATGGGCCTAATATGGATCCTTGCGGGACACCAACAGAAATAAGTTGTTGTGATTATTTACTTTCTTTGTATTCCACAAATTGTTTGTGATTTTCCAGATATGATTTAAACCAATCGTTTGTGATACCACGAATACCAATGTATTTGAGCTTTTCCAATAGGATACGATGATCAATAGTATCAAAAGCTTTGGAGAGATCCAGAAATAAGACAACTGTAAATTCTCGTTTGTCAAATGATGCAAGGATATCGTTTTTTCGTGTCATTTAGGTGTCGATGTTTTCCGGGCGAGCGATAGTGAGCCTGTAATTTAAGAGGATTTTTTTTTCTATCGACAAATTTACACATTTATCATGAAGGAGTGTCTGGGGGGGGGGGGGGGGGGTATGCTTGATGGAAGTCTAGGGAGGAAACTAAAACAAACTAACAGATATATAAATGAGCAAATAAATACGCCCATCCCCCCTTAATCCAATCTGACATCATGTATCTGTTTCTGATGACGATATATTTTTGGTTTCTGATGACGAAATTTTTTAGTCTTTTTGTGTATTTTTGGTTCGCTTTGTAACATGTTAACGTCTTTTGTATACATTGTCGGTTCTTTTTGGCTTTTCATGATATATTTTTGGCTCACATTGTAATATTTGTAGCCTTTTTACATATTTACAGTTAACGTTGTAATATTTGTGCGTCTTTTTTTATGAATATAATACGAATAACAATACCAGAAGCATAAATTAAGTATTATAAATATGACACATTCATGCAAAGATATTTGACAGGATAGATAGATGAACAATTAGATATCAATACATATGATAGAACTATAGGTAGCGCCAACAAACTTGACAATTATCTCGACCCCTGACCTTGAGCAAACTGGCTGTAAATTTCCACACCTATTTCCTGGTGGACTCTTCCCAAATGATAGAAATACCAGCCCAATTGCTTTCATTAATTTCGAGTTATAAGAAGTAAAAGGGTCAAGATTATTGTCCAGTTCGTTGGCACTACTTATAATAACATCCATCCATCCATCCATATACTCAGGCCCAATCCCCACTTTCCCTTTTTTTCTGGGGGTTGCCGACTCAAGACAGAGCCAGAATAGGGACAACACAACAGAAAACAATGAACACACAAAAACAAAATACAAATTAATACACATCTACTGTAGGTCATCCAGGAGAAGACCCAGAGACCAGGGTCACCAGGGTCCCTCCAGCACTCCCCCGGCCACGACCACTCAGAGAGGTTCCGATCTCTATAATAATATACGTATATAAAACGCTTACCTTGAACATCAGCAATTGTCTTCATTCTGATAAAGGAACATAATACGACACTTGCAGAAAACAAATCTTATTCTTACCTTCAATTAAGTCTATTTATCCTCCTAGACAGGCCATCATCATCATCAGCACCATTATAGCACGGAGGACTGAAAACAAAAATAAAGAAAATAATATACAAATAAATGCATAAATACATTAAAATAAATAAATACATAAATAAATAAATAAATAAATACATAATATAAATAAATAAACAAATAAATTCATATTATCACCAACCCACCAATTATCCATATAAACCATTTAATATTAACCACCAATACAATATACAAATAAAAGACAAGTAAATAAAATAAAACAATTATTGAAGAATACCAAAATAAAACAGTTTATATGAAGCTTCCTAATGAACTGTCCTTACTCAGCATTATAAGTTATGACCTAATGAACTGTCCTTACTCAGCATTATAAGTTATGACCTAATGAACTGTCCTTACTCAGCATTATAAGTTCTGACCTAATGAACTGTCCTTACTCAGCATTATAAGTTATGACCTAATGAACTGTCCTTACTCAGCATTATAAGTTATGACCTAATGAACTGTCCTTACTCAGCATGATAAGTTCTGACCTAATGAACTGTCCTTACTCAGCATTATAAGTTCTGACCTAATGAACTGTCCTTACTCAGCATTATAAGTTATGACCTAATGAACTGTCCTTACTCAGCATTATAAGTTCTGACCTAATGAACTGTCCTTACTCAGCATTATAAGTTATGACCTAATGAACTGTCCTTACTCAGCATGATAAGTTCTGACCTAATGAACTGTCCTTACTCAGCATTATAAGTTCTGACCTAATGAACTGTCCTTACTCAGCATTATAAGTTCTGACCTAATGAACTGTCCTTACTCAGCATTATAAGTTCTGACCTAATGAACTGTCCTTACTCAGCATGATAAGTTCTGACCTAATGAACTGTCCTTACTCAGCATTATAAGTTATGACCTAATGAACTGTCCTTACTCAGCATTATAAGTTCTGACCTAATGAACTGTCCTTACTCAGCATGATAAGTTCTGACCTAATGAACTGTCCTTACTCAGCATTATAAGTTCTGACCTAATTTGGCAATCTATCGGAATTAGATCGGAGTCGTTAATATCGCGGCCCCTTCTGCACCAACACAGTCCTTTTAACTTTATTCTGGACATTATTACACGATTGTATTCATTTTAAAAAGGGCCTCCAGCAAATAACAGGCTTAGAACTATCTCACTTCACCCTTTTTACTACCATAGATCCTTCTTAAAATGCACAAAACCGTCCTAATATAGCTAGAATATTATTAAAAAGGACGTCTAGGGAGGAAAACAAAACTTACTAATGTTATACAAACTATCAACAGCAAATTTAAGCTTTGCACTAAACCGGGCCTGTCTGTTTTGCTGGACTTAATAAGCTAAGCAAAAGTAAAAATGTCGTGGCGATTGCCTAGCTCTGTATTACAACATATATAAATACAGTGTATATATATATATATATATATAATATCAGTAGTAGGTTGGCCGCTAGGGTACCGGATCTTCAGAATAAATAAGATGACGAGAGCAAACATCAACTCCATTTTCATTGTTTATTAATTAAGCTTTGACAATATTTCGAACAACTCTGTTCATCATCAGGTGAAACACCAACGATCCTAGAAAACAAACATGATATCTGTTAAAACTTTGTATTTAATATATGGATCTATTTAAACAAGTTTAATGTGACAATTCTACATAATACTTTACTTAAAACTGCTAGACTATAAGTTAATAATTGAAAACAATAACAAGATTTACAAGAATATTACACAATCCTAACTTAATAAACCTGAACATGTAATAGTTCATTACAAAATATAAAATAACATGCAACAAACCATTTCGACCTGCACCTTACGACTATTCCGGGAGAACTAACTAGATTAACTGACTATAGACATTATATATAGCAAGGGATCCTAAAGCCCCAAGCTATCAACTACCTGAGCACTGAGTTTAGGTTCGGTTTGAGTTTGTCTATGAAATATTTCTCCCAATGAAAGTATCGTTCTTGTTTCTGAATTTAGCCAATATCTTAAAATCCTTTTCATTAAATCTGTGGTCCAATTCGAAAGAGTGATTCCTTAATGCTGAAAAAGGCATTTTCGTCAATATTTAACGAAAATGCCTTTTTCAGCAGTAAGGAATCACTCTTTCGAATTGGACCACAGATTTAATGAAAAAGATTTTAAGATATTGGCTAAATTCAGAAACAAGAACGATACTTTCATTGGGAGAAATATTTCATAGACAAACTCAAACCGAACCTAAACTCAGTGCTCAGGTAGTTGATAGCTTGGGGCTTTAGGATCCCTTGCTATATATAATGTCTATAGTCAGTTAATCTAGTTAGTTCTCCCGGAATAGTCGTAAGGTGCAGGTCGAAATGGTTTGTTGCATGTTATTTTATATTTTGTATTACATGTTCAGGTTTATTAAGTTAGGATTGTGTAATATTCTTGTAAATCTTGTTATTGTTTTCAATTATTAACTTATAGTCTAGCAGTTTTAAGTAAAGTATTATGTAGAATTGTCACATTAAACTTGTTTAAATAGATCCATATATTAAATACAAAGTTTTAACAGATATCATGTTTGTTTTCTAGGATCGTTGGTGTTTCACCTGATGATGAACAGAGTTGTTCGAAATATTGTCAAAGCTTAATTAATAAACAATGAAAATGGAGTTGATGTTTGCTCTCATCATCTTATTTATTCTATATATACAGGGAATCTCAGGAGGAAAGGGCATAACTTTGGTAAATGATAGAACAAGGTATTCTAAGCATAACATATTCTATAACAAAAAGTCCAAATTTCAACCGTTAAACAAATATTGAAGGTTTTATGTAGTGCCCTCCCCCGCATCACTGTAGTGGACTCTTCCATGTCAAATAGTTTCCAACTACTCCAAAGTGAGCTAATATGTCTATAATAATTTTGCAACTTACAGAATTATAGTATCTTTAAAATAACATGGTATAATAATTGCAGAAAGATGGAAGTGTAGTAGGCACTAGGTCAGCCTTATGGGGGATACTGAAGAAAATACAATTTTCAACATGCAATATCTCTATACTGGTCGAGATTTGGGCTTTTTGTTGTGGAACACTTTAGGCTTAGAATATTGTATTCTATCATTTCCCAAAGTTATGCCCTTTCCCCCTGGGACACCCTGTATATATATATATATATATATATATATATATATATATATATATATATATATAATTATATATATATATATATATATATATATATGTGTGGTGGAGTGGTCATGCCACTGGATTGGTAATCCAATGGACCCGGGTTCAAATCCCGATATGTCAATGGGAAGATATTATTGGGATTGAATTTGTGCTGTACCTAGTATCAGTGCATTACCACAAAGCCCACCGAAATGCCAAAAAAATACCCTCATTGTCCCCTGATTAAATAACACTGTATGGATATTCCCATATTCAAAATATGTTACAGGGGGACAATGCCTAGTGAGTTCACTGCTCAATAGGTGGCGTTCTGAGAGTGAGGGTCTGAGTCTGGAGGGTGAGACGGTGAAGCACTTGAGCGAAGCAACCAGCCGCTTCAGAGATGGAGCTGCTTCGAGCCATGATGGATGCTTCGCATGTCTCACTCCCCAGACTGGAACAAGACCTCACGGGCTTCACCGTGTTGAGCGGTGGAATGTACAGGCTGTCAGCCTATGCCCGAGAGGGAGTAGTTGGAATATAGAAAAAAAAAAAAAAAAAAAAAAAAATATATATATACTGTATATTATATATCCTGTAAATATCAAATCCTACGTGGAATTTTCAATCTCCTACCGGCACAAGTATTCATTGGAACATAAAACCGATATACTGTACATTGGTTTTAGCCGGGCTTGATCGAACAATACACGGTACAGTCGCGGTATTTAACTCTGATATATTTTGAATCATCGAATTGATTGAAAAAAAAACAATAGGAAAAGTGGGGATTGGGCCTGAGTATATAGATAGATATAGATAGATAGAATGGATTGAAACTAACTCAAGATAAAGGCAAAGCTGTCTGTAACGAGTGCCCCCTAAAATTTGAAAGAGTTATAAAGCACCAAATGCAAGGTAGAGTCACAATAATTTATTCCGACACATTTTAAAGCCTTGAATATATTATAAGGAAACAAATATCAGATTAGATAAAATAATACGGAGTTTCAAATCAATCCGAAAATAAAAAACACATTGCTCGAAAAAAGGAGATTCAATCACAACTCTCATTAACTCCTTTTCTACTGGCGACGTCATCTAAATTTCATTCTAGCTATATAAAGACGAGTTTGTGCAGTTTAAGTAGGATCGGTGGTAATAAAACGGGTTCAGCGAGATAGTTTGAAGCCTGCTAATCGATGGAGGCCCTTTTTAAACTGAGTAAAATCGTCTAAAAGTAGCCAGCATACAGTTGAAAGTACGGCACCGGTATTGATGGGGTTATTAATTAAACAAAGTCACAATAACTCCCAAAACGGTTCACCATTAAATAGTGTACGGTAGCGATAATAAGTCATGTCTCAGTTGGCATTACGTTTGGCTCGCTCTGTGCTGTATCAAGGGGGTAGTGCTTGGGTTTTGGTCGATATATTTATTTATTAATATATTTTTGAGTTTCTTCGCTAGACCTCCATCAAAGTTAGAAAAACACCCCCTAGACCCCCTTTCAAGAGACATCTTTTGGTAGAAAAATTTCCCGGCCAAAGGCCGGTTCCTTCTAAAATTATAGGCTAGCTATCGCTCGCTAGGAAAATAATTGACACCTAATGGGCACGAAAGGTCTTAATATTGACAACAAAATGAGGCAAAAAGTCTCAAAATGGTCAAACTAACGGAACGAACGTCTTAGAACTTCAAAACTAATATGCTAAACATGAGGGAGAAGGGGGGCCAGAAAAAGCGAGTACTACCCCCTCAATGTCTGTCAGACGTTGAATAGGGTGGGTAATGTGTAGGAATATGTTTGTATATCTCACTCAAAATTAAGAAATAATTTGTAAATATTGCTGATACTGATTATTGACCAAAACATAACTGGTGCCGAGACATCACTTATTAGGCCGACTGTACACTCGGATACCATAGTATCTAGCCCAATCATAAATATTCGTGGACTTCACCTATTTCTGATTACGGAAATATATCTCTGGAATCGACTTTGTCAATATAATTATCTATACATCAACTATAAAAGAATATATACTATTTATTAAGTAGCAAGTTCTACCCAAAAAACAATCCAGATAAGTTATAATTGCATAAAGAAAAACATAGGGGGTCTACGAATATTTATGAATGGGGTAGCTATGACATCCGAGTGTACAGTCGCACTAATAAGTGATGTCTCGGCACCAAGTATGTTTTTTATCAATAATTGGTATCGGCAGTATCTAAGCTTCATGTCTTCATATCGAGTGAACTATATAAACATGCTCCTACACTTACCCACCCTATTCAACATCCGACAGACAATAATACAGCACAGAGCAAGCCAAACGTAATGACAGCTGGGATATGACTTATTAGCGCCACTGTACCATGCACCTCACCCTATCATCCCAAGCGGACCAATTATTATTACATTACTCGGTCGAAAAAAAAAAAAAAAAACTCAATGGAGAACTTTTCGTGATCCGGGAGATTGTTGGCCAGTCATTAGTGTTATATTGGGATTTAAGTGTGCAGTATTACTTTTTTGGGGCTCTGTCTCGAGTCGGCTACCCCCAGCCCACCAACAAATAATACATAAATTAATAAATAAAAACAAAAAATGTGGAATGTGCCTGAGTAGATAGATAGATAGATAGACAGATAGTATTAGTGTATAATTATATATGTCCTGATGGTGTAATGGTTAGAGCGTGTAAGTTCTGTGTGACATATCATAGGTTCGAATACTGGGAGAATCACATGCTTTCAATAATTTCATTTGGGAGTTATTGGTGTTAAGAATGGTGTTAAATATAATATAATGAAGTTACATCGATTGCAGTGATTGGTAATTGTATGGTCTATGTGTAGAATATCAACATTACTATAAGCTACCTTTCTAGTGAATGTATACGTAGGATTTGTGTGTGTGTGTGGGGGGGGGGGGGGGGTAGGCGCGTTTTTTTTTTTTTTTTTTTTTTTTTTTACCAGAGTATACATTTTGTAAAAATGTGCACCGGTTTTTATCATATACGCAATTAGGGAGTTTTTCCATAGCAGCAAATTACCCTGTATAACCAATTTCCTGCCAGCGTGTATTCATCTAATAAGAGAGAGAGAGAGAGAGAGAGAGAGAGAGAGAGAGAGGAGTGAGAGAGAGAGAGAGAGAGAGAGAGAGAGGAGCGAATTCAGTGTCAAAATAACCTCCTCTCCCTGTACGTGACAGTGTTAAAATTGTGGGCTGAGCTTGACCCTTCGTTAAGGGGGTCACCGGCTTTCTTTATCTTTCTCTCCTTTTCTCTCTTTCCCTGGCTTGTACCCATTCGGCCCCATTCAGCCAACTGTTTTTAAGACGCTTATCCCTATCCAGGTGTCGATTTCTTCCTGGCGAGCGATAGCGAGCCAGCATTGTATGGAGAAATCCGGATTCGCCGGAGACATTTTTCTATCATAATGTACAAATTTAGCTTGCTATCAAAACAAAACAAATATATGGTGGCTCGCTACCGCTCGCCAGGAAAATATTGACACCAGGATGGGGTAAACGTCTGAAAACAGTAGGCTGAATGGGGCCGAATGGATACAAGCCAAAGAGAGAGGGAGAAAAAGAGAAAAAAGCAAGGTGGATCCCCTTAACTTGGTCTATATAATATGAATGGTGGGGTGATGATGTGATAATAACGGGGAGGGAATGGTCCATTGAGTACAGTCGCGCTAATAAATCATGTCCCAGCTGTCATTACGTTTGGCTTGCTCTGTGCTGTATTAATGTCTGTCAGATGTTGAATAGGGTGGGAAAGTGAAGGAACATGGTTGTATATCTCACTCAAAAAGAATAAATCATGTGTAAATATTGCTGATACCAATTATTGATCAAAACATAATTGGTGCCGAGATATATCTTATTAGTGCGACTGTACCAGCGACGTGTTATAATATATTATTCTAGCTATATTTTAGACGATATTATGCACCTTAGGTAGGATCTGTGGTAGTTGTTGTTGTTGTGTTGTTTTCTAAGCTGCCTGGCCGAACAGCCCCGAGCCCCTAAGGAAAGCCATGGCCACGGTCGGGTTTTCCCACAGAGCTCTCAAGGAGTGTATATTTTGTTGTTGACGTGAGTGGTTGTGTGAAATGCAGTCTTCTATGATGTGTTTAATTGTATGGGGTGCTGTGTTACAACCTGGTCAGGAGTCGACGACGGAGTCATCCAGTCTCTTCTGATAGCTCAGACGGGCTGGATGGTGTCCGCATCTCAGCCTTGCCAGGTGGACTCTGTCCTCGCGAGGAAGGGAGGATTCAGAAGGATGGATTTCGGGAGGTCGTGCCTGCAGCTGCGTGTTGTTTATGAGTGAGTGGATGGAACGGCGAGAGATATGAGTATGGATGTGCTTCTGGAAGCTGGTCTAGGTGGGCAGGGAAGGAGAGAAGATAGTATTTGTGTGTGATAGCGTGTGCTGGGTGTTGTTTTAAAATGTATTGGTGTCTGTGGTGTTGCCATGTAGTGTAGTGGGTTGTGTTGGTTCGTGGAGGCTGCTGCCAGGAATTGAGTGCCTCTCATGTCCAGATGGTCTTTGACTTTGAGGATTTTGGTATCTTGATGTTGGTGATCTCTAGGTGAAGTAGCTGTGCAGCCTGTGATGATTTTTAGGGCTTTATTTTGAATAGTCTGCAAGATCTTATGATGTGTTTCAGCTAGGTTAGAAACCCAGGCCGGGCTTGCGTATTCCATCACTGATCTTATGTATTGTTTGTAAACTGTGGTGGTGGTTTCTTTGTTGTGTCCAAATTTTGTGTGGGTAAGTGACCTGAGGGCGTTAAGTCTGGGTGTCAGTTTCGTTTTAATGTTTGTGGTGTGCTGTTTGAATGTAGTAGTTAGAATGTGATAGTTAAGAGGGTTGGTTGAGATAGTTTGAAGCCTTATTATTGCTAGAGGTCCTTCCTAAACTCAATATAATGGTTTAATAGTTGCCAGAATACGATAAACAGGTCGTTCCTGGTACTGAATGGGATAATTATGAATGGTGAATGGTGTGGTGGTAATCCGCAGAGTTTTATGTTGTTGCTTTATGGACACATATTTACTGGCTCTCACAACAGACACAAACACACCCACATATATATACACACACACACATTCCGCACACACAT
>JBAKBP010008641.1:0-89702 GCA_037953745.1 Lithodes maja | reverse complement strand
CGACCATCACCACCACCACCCCGACCATCACCACCACCACCACCACCACCACCATCACCACCATCTCCACCACCACCACCACCACCATCTCCACCACCACCACCACCATCTCCACCACCACCACCACCATCTCCACCACCACCACCACCCCGACCATCACCACCACCACCACCACCACCATCTCCACCACCACCACCACCATCTCCACCACCACCCCGACCATCACCACCACCACCCCGACCATCACCACCACCACCACCACCACCACCATCACCATCACCACCACCACCACCATCTCCACCACCACCACCACCATCTCCACCACCACCACCACCATCTCCACCACCACCACCACCACCATCTCCACCACCACCACCACCATCTCCACCACCACCACCACCATCTCCACCACCACCACCACCACCACCACCAAAAATGTTGACTGTACTTACTCACACTGCTGAGATTCCCTCGTGGCCACCAAGCCGTATATGTAGAGTGCTTTTTGCCCATAAAAAACTTACCTCCCAAGCACTTTCCACCAATAAATTATCGAGCAAAAATGCAAGCACTTTCCACCACTAAATTATCGAGCAAAAATGCACAGGGCTGAGGGAGCATGGCGACATATGCTCGACCAGTAATGAAAGTGTTTTCACTAAGAAACACTAATACAAGGTAAGATACACTACTTGAACGGATAAATTGCAATATAATTGACTGATATTTATATGAAAGTGTTTCACAAACAAGCAAAACGTTTGGCAAAAAGCATGGCCCCTCCCTCCACCACCTTGGTCACGTAGCCTACACCAGAGAATGCTCGACCAGTAATAAAAGTGTTTTCACTATAAACACTTATACAAGTAAAATACACTACTTCAAGTGATAAATAGCAATATAATTGACTCAATATGGTATGAAAGTGATCCACAAACAAGCGAAACCATGGCCCCTCGTGGAGCCCACCTTGGTCACGTACACCAGACTAGCAAAACACTTCACTAACATGGTTTTTATACCCTAAACAAGAATAACACAATAATCCATCGATAACCCAACGATATAGCACTTCGTTTGGGTTATATTAGGGCGGTAATATCAGCCAGGCTGGGCAAAATGGAGGCCCCTTGGTTTAAAGGGCCACACACACCCACCTACTAGGCTGGCTGATGGGAAGAAACTGACTCTCTCTACCACCGCGGGGCCCTCACAGGGACGCTAGGGGGTTGCTAGATTTTTCCACATGTACATCTAACTTATCGGACTTACCAGCCAAAAAACCGGCTCAATTGCGTCATAAACTTATTTTCTAGCAATATAATAAGTCCATATGACGCGATCGTGTCATATGTGTTTTTGGTTCACTCTGCCATATGACGCAATCGCATCATATATGTCTGGGAGAGTTAATTGAGGAGGAGAGATTGGTTGAAGAATGGGAGATGTCAATAGTTCTGTGGATCCTAAATTCTGGTCATTAGTTGCAGGCAATGTGTCATTTTCTTTGGGGACAGCAAGCATAGTCATATTTTCATCAATGGGTTGAAACCTACGTATTTATCTATTTCGGTAGGTGCGTGACTCACCAAAGTAATTAATTGTAACCTGGTAACAGTTTGGAACAGTTAGGATCTCGAAGGGACCTTGATATCTGGGTTTGAGTTTGAATGGCAGAGGTAGGTGAGCAACCATGACAAGATCGCCTACATGGTGGGGACTAACTTCGGTTGTTTCGTCATGTTTCAGGTCTTGGATATATTGCAGCTGGCGAAGTCGGTTCTTTAGATGTACTAAAGACTGGTCAAAATTGGAGGAGGACTCATAAGGGACAAACGGATGACGTAGAGGTAGGAACAAAGGTGGTACTCCAAACACACGTTCATGGGGTGAAATTCCGTCTTTCCGGGGGCAGGTATTTATTCACCACTGAACTATTTTCACTTGGCTGGGCCAATCCTTGGTGTTCATCTGTTGCAGGTGTGTCCTTATCTGGTTTGCAATTGTTTGGTGGCTTCTTTCACAAATGGAGTTACCCTGAGTCCAATATGGGGAGGAGTGGCTAATCTTCAATCCACACATTTGGGATAGTTGTGACCTTATGTGGCTGGTGAATTCAGGGGCATTGTCAGAATGGATAGCTTCAGGTATCCAAAATAAGGAAAAACGTGCTGGATCATTGCTTCAGCTACTGCTAAAGCTGAGTGATCTTTTTGCTAGACATGCAACTACATATTTCGAGTATGTGTCCACAAAGGTGATGATGTATTTAAAACCTTGATTTCCTTCCATGGGTCCCACTACATCTACTGCAAGAAGTTGCCATGGTTTGGACGCTACTAATTTCCCTGTAGGTTCGGCTGTACGTGTCCTGTCCTTGCGCAATGCACAGGCTCTGCAGGCTTCCGTGATTCTTTTTGCTGTGATGTACGGAGAAGGAGTCCAGTACACTTGCTGGAAAGTAGCAGTTAAATTTGTCTGGGCCAAATAAATGACATTGTGTGTATGGATGGATTGCATGGTAGAGAGTGCCGCATTAGGTGTTATAAAAAAAAATCCGTCTGGTGTATACAAATTATCTCCTCTTCTTGTGAGTTGGGAGAAGAAAACTTCTCGGCATCCAGTCTAGTTTTTTTTTTATGTTGAAATTGTTTAAGCAGTTGTTGTTGGTCTTGATCTAGTGAGTCTTGATGATGGATGGCTAAAATCGGCTGCATATCAGTGTTTTGGCTGGAAGTGTCCTTGGCTGAGTTAGTTGGAGGTCTGGATAAAACATCAGCGTTGCTATGGAGTTTTCCTGGGGCCGGATACTCAAAACTCTACCTTAGGTGCAGGCCTTAGTGGTCTTATGGTACCTTCCACTAAGGACTGGATATGGTGTCATAGCTTATGGCGAAATCTTCCATACACAAAGATTTTTCAAAACGTATTATGTTGTTCGTAAGTCGCTAAGGCGATATATCGCCTTATTCGCACAATATTTCGCTCCACCAATCATACGGACTTATTATTCTTGCATTAAAAAATACCGACCAATCACAAGCGACATGAACTGAAGTCAGCTGAGTAATGTAAACAACATGTCACGGATACGGAGAGAGCTGTCATGTCACCTCCAAGCTATTATTATGTCTTTATTGATAATAAAAGTGATTATCGTAAAAATATAGCCCTCCAAGTAGGCTATGTCAAGGGTAGACAGTTGAAATGCACACAAGATATAGGCCTAAGCAGGATTGGAAGGGCTGCAGGCTTAGGCCAGAGTTTATTCTAATGAAGTGTAGACCTAGGCCTATTTCAATATAATTACTGATCGGCTACTACAGGCTAGGCTAGGTACTATTGTACCTAATTTTGGCTACTCATATGTGTTACGATTTTAAAGATTCGAGTCTTTGAGTTTACAATATAGCCTAGGCCTAGGCCCATTTTTCTTTTTTCTGCTAGGCTAACCTAGCTGCACCTCTATCCATCCCATTAATCACAATTACTATAGGCTAGTAATTAGTTTTATAAGAATAGGCTAGCTCAAATGCACAAGTCTAGCCTAGGCTGAGGCTGGGCATATTAATCACGATTACTATAGGCTAGTAATTAGTTTTATAAGAATAGGCTAGCTCAAATTCACAAGTCTAGCCTAGGCTGAGGCTGGGCATATCATCGCTTAAAATATAGGCCTAGGCATACGGAAAGCTACACCTCTATTCATCCCATTAATAACGATAACTAGCCTATAGGGGCTGGGCATATCATCGCTTAAAATATAGGCCTAGGCATACGGAAAGCTACACCTCTATTCATCCCATTAATAACGATAACTAGCCTATAGGTTAGGCTAGTAATTATTTTTTTAATGAATGGAAATGTTTAATAAGTGCACAGACACGATTGAAGGAGCCCCATTTAGCTATGCTATGTTGAAGTGCACAAGATATAAGCACAATTGTAAGGCCAGAAACTAGTGCAGGGCCTGCATATTTAAGCCAGGGTTTAGTCTAGTGACGCCTAGACCTATTTCAATATAATTATTGACACCACAGCTAGGCTAGGTACTACCGTACTTAATTTCGGCTACTCATAATTATGTGTTACGATTTTATAGATCGAATCGTGGAGTTATACAATGTAGGCTAGGCCTAAGCCTAGGCTATTTTTCTTTTTCGGCTAGGCTAGCCTAGCTTTTTTCTATAGAATAAAATTCAGGGACTTCAGATCAGAGATAAAAAACGGCAGCCAAAATGAAAGGAAAGGAATAAAACTGGTAAGTTGTCATTATGCCATCCTCAAACCTGTAACCTCATTGAACATCAATTAGGCCTACTTGAGTATTTCCAATGAAAGGATGGGCATTCCCGAATCCCGAGACTGGCTGCCATTTCCGAGAAATTGTCTAGGCTAGGCCTAGCCTGTACGAAAAACACACATGGCTGTAGTGTTACAGCTATGTATGTATATTAGGCTAGTATATACACTGCCTTCGGCCTATTTACCAAGTGTTCTTTAAATTTGTTCAAGGAATAGGCCTAGCCTATAGGACCTAGGCTAGCCTAGTGTTCTATTGTGTTTCATGATAAATCTACAGTTTTACTACCCCTATTTTGTAGCTATTCTGTTGGTACTAATAGGTTAATATTATTAGTAGCAGACTTAGTATGGTTTGATGATGCGCGGAATTGTATATTTGACTTGAAATAGATACATTGAAGTATTACAAACCTTCGCGAACCAATAAACAGGGAACATGAGCTGGGTTTAGACCGGTCGTGAGACAGGTTAGTTTTCGGTTAGGTTAGGCTAATGTTAAAATACCAAAATGCGACGGTCCTCGGTATTAAATAACACTGTATATCAAATAAAAAATAAAAAAACAACACATTACCTGAGAAACTCGTATCTGGTTGGTGATAACAATTTTATCAAAATAAGTTTTTTTCCAGTTTCCGCGTCTGCTGAACCATCCAAAAACACGCTAAAAGGCGTGTTTTGAAGGGGGGAGGTGGTGGGGGGTAGTGGGGGAGGGCTAGTATAACTGTAGATTTACCATGGCGCCATTTATTGGGTGAATCTCACTTTTACAGTATGTATGAGAAATTGTGGGGTAGGCTAAACTGGATAGCCTACATGATTTGTTGAGGAACTTAAGGGGGGATGCTGCCCCCCCTCGATTTATTGTCATCCTCATATAGGCTATATTGATCTGTAAGGGGGCAAAAACAGGTTGCCGTTACTTTATTTTGAGGAGTAACGCTCGCCATTTATTGGGTGAATCAAGTGCTGCCTCCTTCAAAACAAGGAGGAGGTCAAGTCGACGGAATGCTTTGTTTACATTCATGACTGATTATTTGCAATATATAGTATAGTACCCGGTATTACAATTTTATAATTATTTTGACAAATGTTTTTTTTTTATGCCAAGTCCAATGTTGAATATGTGAAGAATGAGTAGGATAAATTCAAGATACATTTACTTATTATGCCTTGCATACAGCTACTCTCATACATACAGGTACTGTATTGTAGTTTTCAAGCAGCTATCATACTTTTGAGAATAACGTATCCCACTCTTTGATAATAGTTTCTTATCTTATACTCGTACTGGTAGAGTAGATGTACGGTAGGTAGAATCAAATTCCTATGGTAGGGTATGAAGGTAAACAATTTTATTTCCTGTCTTTTATTATGAAGAATGTTATTTAGTTCTATAATAGCCTACTGTATGCATAAAAAAAGAAGTACAGTATCTGCATTATCGCGTGTTCTACAAAGGATATATATTATACAATAAGATGGCTGTGATATTATCTACCTTTGTATGTAAGAAGTTGTGATTATATTTTGTTAAATACATGAGATACGGTAGTAAAATAGCCTCTTCTATACAATAACCTAATATAAATATACAAAAAATATCTTATAGAACTTTGAAAACAGGATAACGTTTGAATGACAATGACATGTTGTATTGGCTTCATAAACATGTCGAAATGAAAATGCAAAACTAAGAAATCTAAACAGGAACCAAACATTATGAAGACAATAGAAATGCTCAAAATCATAATGTGGATATAACGCATTAATGATTTAGAAGATTAACCTATAGTCATAGCCTACATTCAAATAAAATGAAAGCTTCATGGAAAATAATATATTTTAACTACTGTATATTCTTACTCCACCATACTGTACATAGATGCTTAGTGTAAAGACACCAACTTATAATCCCATCACTCAAAAATAATAATGGTACCGGTAACTAAAAAAGGAATAAACAACCTAGATTTCTTGGGTTCATATTGCAATGAGCCACCAGAGTGATGAAGGGATCTAAATCTAGATTTAAGTAGCCCAAATGTCTGTTCAATGATCACTCTGGTGCTTGTGTGACCTCGGTTATACCGTTCCTCTGCTGGAGTACTGGGATTTGAGAATAGGGTGAGGAGGAACAGCTCCAAGGGGTAGCCACTATCACCTGAAAGTAAATGCGAATTAGGCCTACTTGCATTAGGAAAACGCTAACTTTATTGTAAGCGAATGAAAGATTACTGTCTAAAATATGCAAATAATGTACAAGCAAGCATAAATGACGTCACACTCATTTATATCGGTACTGAAGGGAAGCGAGATAAGAAAAATATAAAAATACTGTATTATTGGAGTCAAAGCTTGGGTTCTAATTGTTCAAAAATGTGCATTGGTATAACCTTCCATATGCTCGTGCCTATACCTAACTGGCGTGTCATAATAATATAATAATAACACCGAGCAGTTCCACTATGTTCAAGCTTCTTTCACTACTGGTACCGGTAATATATGATAACTTGTTTTTTTATTATTACATAGCCTAGGCTATTCCACATATATTGTGAGTTTAAGAAAATATTCACAAAACAGTGTTTTAATTTAGGGTTTGATTTTGTCAAAAGCAATGAACATTAACCCTTACAAACGGGATGACACTAGATTACGTTAATAGGGTTGTGGGAAAATATAACCGAAACTACCATTAATTTTCCCATGGTTTTTCCCTTTGGTTTTAGGTAGTTTTCATCATTATACAGTAGTTTAAATTAGTCACAATCCCCGGAAAATGTTATTTTTCCCATTATCCAACAATCTTAAAACACTCAGATGTAAGACATTTTCAAAGATACCGGTAATAGGCCTATACAATATTTTTTTCCTTTGGATACAGGATGGGTTGAGGGGGGGCTTTATCCCCCCTCACCCCCCCATGAATGATTGAAATCAGCATCTATTTTAACAGTAGCCTAAGGGGCTTAATAAGATAAGAGGCTACCGGTACCATCAAACAAAATTAGCCTCTGGTGGATGGGCCTGTTGGGGCATTAGGTTATATCCTTTAATATGTGTAGGCCTACCTAATGATCTAAATTAGATCCAAATTAGGCTAGGCCTACACTTTAAGATTTATCTTTCCAAGGAAACTTATTAGGCAAACATGAACAGTGTACTGTACTGTGTTACCAGTACCTTTTACACTATAATTAAAGGTGCTGACTTCTCAAACCATGCAAAAATACTTGTAAATTAGGCTAAAATTCAACTATTACTGGTAATTCAGTCTCCCATTTTTGGATGCAATTGTTTTAAAGATCAATATGACCTTGGCTCCAGGCATAGGCCTAGGCCTATAGCCTAATAACTGCAAATCAAATTAAAAATAATTGTAAGAACTGTAACCTATTAATAAATACTGTATTCAAAATAGGCCTAGGCCTAATTAAGCAAAGTACTGTACCAGTAATTTAAATACTACATGTGCACAAATTCAACGGACTTGCTAAGAATCTCAGTCACTAACACTTGAGTATGTGTGGGAATGGCATGGCCTCTTCTTGTCCGCCTAGCAAGAAGTGGGTCCATTTCTTGACATAGGCCTAGCCTAAAGCAATTAATTTATGCCGAGGAAATGTGTAATATCTCAGCAAGTGTGCATCGCTAACATAGAGAGGGTCGAGTGGGTCTCTACCGTCTCTATTATGCTCTATACCTTCTTTCAAGTCTTAAATTACGACGAAAGAGGTAGGCTGCCACTAGCTCCATGATAGAAAGTCGGGTGAACAGTATATATCCAAGTAGTAAGTACCACAACCATCAAAAACGCAACGAAACGGTTGTTGTTGTTGCAGTTCAGTTTCAGTTTCAGTTTGCAGGGTCGTCGTCTGCTTTCTGCAGTTGTCAAGCATTCCTACTCCAGAAACGCCTTGGTATCGGCTTCCTCCCAGTTCAGTTTATAGGTACTGCCTTGTTGACTGTTCCTCCATTGGCGAAGTTGCTTAGTTTAGATTCCACCTTAGCGACTTAGCACCCCACGGAGGTGTCCATAAGCTAAGGCGGCAGTCGGCCATGTTTTTCAAGATGGCTGCTCCCATGTTAAGCTTTGAGTATGGCCTCACAAGGACATAAGGCAGCAGTTGGGGGATATGGCGCCATAAATCGCCCATGAAATCTTTGTGTATCCGGCCCCTGGTCGGTAGGCAATTTCGAAGATAAACTCTTCTAATGATTCTCGCCACCTGACTGTTAGGGCATTTTTTGTATCCGATTTGCGTAGCCATTGGAGGGCGAGGTGATCGGTGATGATGGTGACCTTGACACCTGCTAGGTAAGCTTTGAAGTGTTGCAAGGTCCAATTGATTCCAAGACATTCTCTTTTAGTTACGGGATAGTTGACTTCTGCTGGGTTTAATGTCCGGCTGGCACAGGCAATGATATGTTCTTTTCCTTCTCTAGTTTATCCAAGAACGGCGCCTATTCCGAATTGTGAGACATCAGTGTATAAGCCCCCAGTCGGAGTCCCCAGGGGGGGGGGACCATAAATGCCCCCTCACCCGACCGACCATCCCCTGACGACCCCACACAATTACCTGGACCTCGGCCTGTTACTCTTTCTATTAATTTCTGCAACATTCGCGGACTCTCCTCTAACTTTCACTCTGTTGAGCACCATCTCTCCTCCTATAAACCTGATCTTCTCTTCCTCACCGAAACTCAGGTGTCTGTAGCAACATCCAGCATCCCCTTCTCTGTATCCTCCTACTTTCTCTATCCTAGTTTCAAAGCCAAAGGCGGATGTTGTGCATATGTGCACAACAAACTCACTTGCTCTCGTGTTCCCGATTTCGACTCCTCTGAATTCTCAACTTTATGGCTCAAACTTTCCTGTCATTCTCTTACTAAATATTTCTGTGTTGTCTATCTCTCCCCTAACTCTACCAACTTTCCCAAATTCTTTGACTATCTAAACTCTACAGTGGAACACATTTTATCCATTTCTCCTTTCTCAGAAATCTCCATCTTAGGAGATTTCAACGTTCACCACCGCCATTGGCTCTCCTCTCACACTACTGATCCACCTGGTGAACAAGCCTACGTCTTTTCTATCCTAAATGACCTAGAGCAGTTAGTTCAGCAACCCACCCGTATCCCGGATCGCATCGGAGATCGGCCCAACATTCTTGACCTGTTTCTAACTTCTAACCCTTCTTCTTATACTGTCGATCTTTTCTCTCCTTTGGGCTCCTCCGACCATAAACTTATCTCTGTCACCTGTCCTATCTCTCCAGTACAGCCACCCGATCCTCCTAGCTGGCGGCGCTTGTGGCACTTTGGCGCTGCCGACTGGGAGGCTCTTCGGCAGTACTTCTTTGATTTCCCATGGAATGATTTCTGCTTCCATGGCCGAGGACCCACGGAGAGTGCTGAACGCATTACCGAGGTAATCCTATCGGGCATGGAAGCATACATTCCATTCTCTTTCTCTCAGACTAATGCTAAAAATTCTTGGTTTACTCACGCCTGTTCTACTGCTGTCCGCAATAAGGAGGAAGCATTCAAACGGTACCGACGCCTTAAAACTCAAGACTCTCATTCTTCATATGTTTCTGCCCGGAATCAAGCCAAATCTGTTCTTCGACTTGCCAAACACTCTTTCATCAATAATAAATGCACTGAACTATCCAACTCTAGCTCTTCCCAAGCTTTCTGGCATCTAGCCAAAAACCTCTCCAACAATTTCTCTTCCTCGTCTTTCCCTCCCCTTTCCCACTTTGATGGCACAACCATCACTTCTTCCTCTGACAAAGCTAAACTCTTCGCTCAAACTTTTGCTAGAAACTCCACCTTGGATGATTCCGGTGCTATTCCTCCCTCTCCGCCCTCCTCTCTCTTACTTATGCCTAATATCCTAATCTCTTCTAAAGATGTACTTTCTACCCTCTCTGGGCTTAACACTAATAAGGCGTACGGTCCGGACTGTGTTCCTCCTGTTGTTCTCAAAAACTGTGCTTCCGTGCTGACTCCCTGCCTAGGCAAACTCTTTCGTCTCTGTCTATCCTCTAACGTCTTCCCTTCATGCTGGAAGTTTGCTCACATTCAACCTGTCCCAAAGAAGGGTGACCGCTCTCAACCCTCCAACTATCGTCCAATTGCTCTTATCTCTTGTCTTTCTAAAGTTTTTGAAACTATTCTTGCTTCCAAATTTCTTAAGCATTTCTCTTCTCATAATCTGCTCTCAGATCGCCAGTATGGCTTCCTTAAGGGTCGCTCTACTGGTGATCTTCTTTCATATCTTACTAACTCTTGGTCATCCTCCTTTCGGGACTTCGGTGAGACTTTTTCTATTGCACTAGACATATCGAAAGCCTTCGATAGAGTCTGGCATAAATCTTTAATTTCTAAACTACCCTCCTTCGGTTTCTATCCCTCCATCTGTGCCTTTGTCTCTAATTTCCTTTCCGGCCGTTCCATAGCCGCGGGGCCGCGGTTGTGGACGGCCATTGTTCACTTCCTCACCCTATAAACTCCGGTGTTCCTCAGGGCTCTGTCCTATCTCCTATTCTCTTTCTAATTTTTATAAATGATCTCCTTAACTGTACCTTAATTCCCATCCATTCATACACAGACGACTCAACCTTACACTACTCCATTAGTTTTTCAGAACGCCCCAGCCAGCAATCCCTCAACGACAAACGTAATGAAGCTATAGAACTCTTAAATTCTGATCTAAATACTATTTCCAATTGGGGCAGAGAAAACCTTGTTAACTTTAATGCTTCCAAAACCCAATTTCTCCATCTATCTACCCGTCAGGATCTCCCAGCGGACTATCCCTTATTCTTCAGCAATACAAAAATCAACCCTTCATCTTCTCTCAATATTCTTGGTGTCTCTTTTTCTTCTGCTCTCATTTGGAAGGACCATATTACCAGTCTTGCTAAGGCAGCCTCCCAGAAGCTGGGTGTGCTCAACCGCCTTAGGGGGTTCTTTTCCCCTGCACAGCTTCTTGCTCTGTACAGGGGCATAGTGCGCCCTTGTATTGAGTATTGTTCACATGTGTGGGGAGGTTCCTCTCACACCGCTCTCCAAGACAAAGTTGAAAGGAAGGCCTTTCGTATCATTAACTCCCGTCCACTCACCAACTCTCTGCAATCTCTCTCTCTCCGCCGCAATGTTGCATCTCTCTCGCTATTCTATCGCTACTATAATAATCAGTGTTCCTCAGAGCTATCCCAGTGCATACCACCTCCTTTACGTAGGTCACGTGGTACCCGTCTTGCAACTCAATCCCACCCCTACTCTGTGCAACTCTCCAACCCAAGAGTGAAACGTTACTCTCAAACTTTCTTCTACTCAACAGCTGAGCTCTGGAACTCTCTCCCAGAATCAGTCTTTCCCTCTTCCTATGACTTAAATTGCTTCAAACTCCGTGTGTCCAGGCATTTTGGCTCGAACGTCCCTTGATTTTGGCCCTGTCACTCTTTCAACTATGGGGGAGGCACTCGCTATAGGCAGTTATGCCTTTTGCCTCCCTCAATCACATAGAAAAAAAAAAAAAAAAAAAAAAGCGGAATGGCTGGGTGTAATCGGGGAATGATACTACTGGAGATGCTACTAGAAGTTCTTTCAAGGTGTTGAATGCTTGTAAACGTTGTTCTGTCCATAGGAAAGGTTTTCTTTTCTTGTTAGGTCATGAAGGGGCTTGGCAATGGTGGCATTTTTTTTTAGAAACCTGCGGTAATAGGAAGCTAGACCGAGAAAAGCTTGGACTCCTTTGACATTTGTTGGAGGAGTTATGGTGCTGATGGCATCTAGTTTGTCAGGATCTGGGGCAATTCCTTTTTCTGAGACGATATGTCCCAGGAATTGGACTTATTTCTTGGCTAGAGTACATTTAGAGGGTTTGAGTTTTAGGTTTGCCTTTCTAATCCTCTGAAACATTTGTCTTAATCTTTGTAGGTGTTCAGCCCAGGTTTTCCTGAACACGATTATGTCATCCAAATATACCAGGCAAGTTTACAAGGTTAATCCTTTGTAGGACAGATTCCATTAAACTGTAAAAAGTTGCAGGGCCGTTGCATAGACCAAACGGCAATGCTGTGAACTCGTATAATCTTCCTTGACTTGTGGCAAAAGCTGTCTTTTGTTGGTGTTCTGGGAGGACTGGTACTTGCCAGTACCCGGCTTGTAGATCCAGGGTAGTGAACCATTTAGCACCTAATAGGGAATCTAAAGAGTCGTCTATCCTTGGTAGTGGGATAGCATCCTTAATGATGACATCATTCAGCTGTCGGTAATCAATACAAAAACGGGTGGATCCATCTTTCTTCCGGACAAGTACCACCGGAGATGACCAAGTGCTCGTGGAATGTTGGACAACTCCAGTTGTAGCATGTCTCTGACTTGGGATTCTTCTTCCTGTCTTTGTATTGGATTTTTTCTCCGGATCGGTTGTTTGATTGGATGTCCTACAGTATGAATGAGATGGTGAAGTACGTTGGTTTTCTCGACGTCTCGGCTGGAAGTGGCGAAAATGTCTTGGTAGGTAGTCATTAAATCACATAGGTCGGTTTGTTGTTGAGAGGTTAAGTCGGAAGGATTATCAGGTAGGGGAAAAGGATTTTAGGAGGTATCTTCTGAAGGTAAAGATAGTTCTTATGCATAAGGCTCAAGTTCCCCAATGGTTAACCCTTTTGGCAAGGTAATAGGTTGATCGGAGATGCTTGCTATCCTAATGCAATTTAATTTATTCGAGATTAGGCTTGGAGCGGTCAGGCAATCCCTATCAAAAGGGCTTTGGAGGTGAGGGGTCATTATGGCATCCCCAGGTAAAGTTGGTAAAATGGGTACCCATCTTTC
Source organism: Lithodes maja (assembly GCA_037953745.1). Lineage (NCBI taxonomy): Eukaryota > Metazoa > Arthropoda > Malacostraca > Decapoda > Lithodidae > Lithodes > Lithodes maja. Next base: position 76,544 of record JBAKBP010008641.1, on the reverse strand, counting down.
ATGATGAGGGGGCAGTGTCACTAGTTTGGACGTGACAGCTTGATTGGTCTGGAGGAGACATGTGGTAGGTTTTCTCGGTTTCTCCTGATTGATCATGGGTTGGCGTTTAGTGCTTATCTTGTAAGGTGTTTTTGCAGAGGGTATTACTTAGGAACTCTTTACTAACTTCGTAGCTTGGGTAGTTTGGCTGAGACAATTGATAGGACTGTTGGATTTTTCTTGAGGAGTCATTGACTGGTTGGTAGGGGTTATGCTATTCAGAACTTTAGGGGGAGGTATGATTTTGAACTTGTTGACTTTTTTAGGGACAATTTTTTTTTTTTTTTTTTTGAGTTGGGGTGAGAACTTCAATGTTCTCTTCCCACAATCGATGGAAGCGCTCAGGGAAGTGAGCAAATCAAGTCCCAAGTATCCATCGTACTTGGTTTCTTTGGAATCATAAATCATGAAAGAGTGTTCAGTTCCATGATATGGGACAGGGGTACGAACATACAGTGGAAGAGTCTGTCCCTAATTTGGGATAATATCATCATTAGCACTCACTAAAACTATGGAAGAAGGTTGTATAAGACCTAAAGCTTTGCGGTGCTGTTTGAAGAAAGGGAAGAATAGGCATGAACGGGAAGCCCTCATGTCAATCAAAAGTCGGACTTTCACTCCATTTAGAGTGATCTTCCTGTAGATAAGATGATTATCTGGATCTGTCCCCTCATGAGCCACCGCCATTCTGTCGACTATTTGTGTGCTGGGGCGGATTTAAAATCCAGATCATCTGTAGCTTCCGCTACCGTTTCTGGTTCTTCAATGTTTTCCTCTTCACTGAAGTTTTCAAATCCTGCTGTTCCAACCTCGGTGATTGTAGCTATGCGTCTTGGTTTGATCCAGGGAATCTGAGCCCACCAACTAGGTGACCTGGACCTTTTCTTGGTGAGTTCCATGAAAGATTTCTTCAGGGACATGAACACACATTGTCCATTACATGGTTTCCAGTCGGCGGGGCGAATTCTGGCCCACTCTTCTGCTTTATCACCGAGTCTTCGTGCCACAGGGCCAGTTGAAGGTACTGTAGATGGGTGAGTAGTGACCCTATTGATGACGGCGATCTTGTCTTGTTCTCTTGTCTTTCGCAGAGCCATGATACGCATTACTACTGGCATATCATTGTCGCAATTTGTGGGCTCTGCGATTGAGAAATGATCGGCTACTGCCAAAGATAGAATCCTCAGTAAAGCCTTGAACACTATTTTCTTTCTCTGAGCTGGGGTCTCACCAGGGGAAGTAGTTATGGCCAGTTGAGTCAACTGGTTTATGGTGGCGTCCAAATCACCTGAATACTTAACTTCGTGGAAATGACGGTCCGCTATTGTTTGACCAAGGACTGGGTTGATAGCTACTTTAGTGTAACTGTCAAACTGTTCCCAGGTTAACCCGGGCATATTGTCACGCACATACCCTGACATCTTTGCTGCGTATTTTCCTAACTTCATCACTACATTATATATCTTGGATGAGTCATCGTTCCCGAATGTCATGTCCAGGACCGGTTTGACTATTTCCAAATAAGTATTAATATCATACTCTTCTGGCTTGAATGCTGAAATATCGAGCGTTTTAGTTGCCATGGTGAATGTTGTGTGTGATGCTGATGATTGAGTAGTAACACAATTTATCAATACAAACACAAGTAAAGCTGATATGCCGTATCGAGACACCGCTACGGCCAGTGTTATGCCGGCTTGTAATCCAACTCGCCTCAGTATTATCTCTTTATAAATCCGGGCTTCGAATACTTAGATTTGGAATATGCTGAACAATAACACATCGAACTTTGTGAATATGATAAGTAGTTACTCAATCGGGCAATCAATAACACAATAAACACACAGGATAATTTACACTCTTATTTATTCAAATGTTTATATAGTACATAGGAAAGGGTTACGAACTCCGCTATTATAAGGAATAGTAAGTAAGTATCATGTGACTGGAGGGAGTTAAATAAATGTTACTCTCTAGTGAATATCAATTTGTCACTTACATAGTAGTTAAAGGGAGAAAATACGCAATTATGGACAAATACATATATACACAAATAAGTATCATTAACAATAATACATATGTGAGCCAAGTGTCTAACGCGAAGTATTCTGGCAAAGGTAATGAACATAAGAACATAAGAACATAAGAAAATGGGAGTCTGCAGAAAGCCGATTGGCCTAAGCAAGGCAGATCCCTGTCCCACACAACCCCAATTCAATTACAAAGCCCAATTATAGGCTTCACACTCTAATACCCTGAGGATCATCTTACCAAAACGGTTAGAGATTAACGCAGGATTATGGGGGTCTGCAGAACGCTGATTGGCCAAACCCGGCTGATCCCCCTTCACACCCAACCCTTCTCGTCCATATGCTTATCCAATTTTATCTTAAAGCTCCCTACAGTTTTAGATCCCACTATAGCACTTGGTAGTCCATTCCACCCATCTACAACTCTGTTACCAAACCAATACTTGCCTATATCTTTTCTGAAACGAAATTTATCTAATTTGAAACCATTGGTACGAGTTCTTTCGCTATCACTTAGCTTTAGTACATTTGTCATGTCCCCTTTGTTAATCCCACTAACCCACTTGAACACCTCTATCATATCCCCTCTAACTCTGCGTCTCTCTAACGAATGTAAACCTAATTTCTTCAACCTTTCTTCATACGAAAGATTTCTAATATTATGGATCATTTTTGTCATTCTACGCTGTACTCTCTCCAATTCTGTAATAAGGACACCAAAATTGGACAGCATAATCCATATGGGGTCTCACTAATGACAAGTAAAGTTTTAAGATAACATCAGCAGTTCTGTTACTCACACTCCTAGAGATGAACCAGAGAATCCTGTTTGCCTTATTACGAACGCTTATACACTGTTTTCTAGGCTTCAAATCATTGCTAACAAACACACCTAGATCTTTCTCGCAGTCTGAATTTTCTAATTCTAAATTAGCTAGTTTATATTTAACATTTGTTTGCATCTTCCCTATCTTTAATACCTTGCATTTGTCAATGTTAAACTTCATCTGCCAATTTACTGACCATTCATGTAAGGTATCTAGATCCCTTTGGAGGCACTCTATATCGCTATCTGAATCAATTGATCTCCCTATTTTAGTATCGTCTGCGAATTTACTTATCCTACTAGTTATACCTAAATCTAGGTCATTTATGTATATAAGAAACAACAGGGGACCTAATACCGATCCCTGGGGGACACCACTTTTGACTGCTCCCCATTCTGACTTGGTACCATTTATGCTGACTCTCTGCTTCCTACCAATTAGCCATGACCTAATCCATCCTAACAACGCCCCACCTATTCCATGTGCCTCAACCTTTCTCATCAATCTCTCATGAGGGACTCTGTCGAAAGCTTTACTGAAATCTAAATATATAATATCATATGACTTGTCATTATCTACTGCTTCATATACCTCTGAGAAAAAACTAAGCAAATTAGTAAGGCAAGACCGTCCCTGAGTGAATCCATGCTGAGAAGAATTGATTAAGTTAAATGTTTCTAAGTGGTTTCTCATTTTCCTAGCAATAATTGACTCTAGTAGCTTTCCTATGATTGAAGTGAAACTAATGGGACGGTAATTGGATGCTATTGATTTATCACCTTTTTTGAAGATCGGAACTACATTTGCAAGCTTCCAAGCTTCTGGAACTATACCTGTTTCTAATGACTTGTTAAATAGAAATGTTAATGGGTAACTTAACTCATCTCTGCATTCTTTTAATACTCTAGCATATACCTCATCAGGACCAGGCGATTTATGAGGTTTCAGTCTGTCAATTTCCTTAAGCACATCATTTCTACTTATAGTAACCGTACTTAACCTATTATCTATACTATCGCTGTATACCTTACGGACTTCTGGAAACTGTGCCAAATTTTCATTAGTGAAAACGGAAAGAAATTGACTATTTAATGTACTGCACATTTCTAAATCATTTTCTGTCATTTCTCCTATCGAAGTTTTAAGGGGACCAATTACATCTCTAACCTTGGATTTATATAGTTGGTAAAAAGCTTTAGGATTATTTTTTGAGTCATTGGCAACCTTAATTTCATAATTTCTTTTTTCTTTACTAATATCCTTTTTTACCTGTCGTGATAGATTCTGATAGTAAGCAAGTAGGTGAATTTCGCCTTTTTAAATTTTTCTATATATTCCTCTCTTTTTTCCTAGAAGATCCAATAGTCTATTATTCATCCATTTGGGTTGGTTCTGTGTTGATCTAAATTTTCTTTTCGGGATATATTTATTTTGCGCATTGAATACTGACTTGATAAAATTATCGTATGTATCTACCAAGTTTGACGTCTCTTCCTGACTTAAGATGACAGGTGCCTGAGAAAGGATACACTCATTTGGACACCTGGATCGACTTAATTTTTTGACCATAGGGTCCGCTAACAGGGCTTCTCTTAACCCACCATAATTGGCTTTCTGAAGTGAGGTATTAATGTTGTATTCTCTCGGATATTACCTTTCCATTGAATATTAAAATACACAGAATTGTGATCACTATTTCCTAGGTGGTCCCCGATTTCTACACTATTTATCATATATTCATTGTTACTGAAAACTAAATCGAGAATATTATCACCTCTAGTCGGCGTATCTATGAATTGAGATAAAAAACTATCTTGTACTACCTCAATAAACTCCTTTGAATCAGAGTCGCCTATTTGTTGCTGCCAATCTATATTAGGGAAATTAAAATCCCCCATAATGCACACGTTGCTAAGCCTTGATGCTATTTTAATTTCCTCCCATAATGATGTTCCGTCATTTCTACTCATATTTGGTGGTCTATACATAACTCCAATAACTAAAGTCTCACTACCTTCGTTAACTTCTACCCAAACACTTTCATTTTCATTATTTACTCTAATACCTGATTTAGTACAGCTTTTTACTGAACTCCTGACAAACACTGCTATACCGCCGCCCCTCCTACTTGTTCGGTCATATTTAAACAAACTATATCCCGGTATATCAAACTCTGCTAAAAAATGCCTGGTTTCTGTATTAATCCATGTTTCAGTTAGCGCTATTATGTCTATATTTTCTTTGCTAACCAGTGCTCTAAGTTCGTTCATTTTGTTACATAAACTCCTGCAATTTGTATAATAAACCCTCAAACTATTACTTGTATTTGCAACTATTTTTCTATTGTTTTTAACTAATTTATTTTTACCTGTTGAACTACTGGACCTAGACCGAAAAGCTACGCTATCAGAATGTTCGTTATTACTATCAATTTCATGTGGCTGGGATTCTATTTTACTTACACACCTATGGTTTATTAACGAAACCCCGCAACAAACTTGTCGAGTGAGCTGGCTAAGGTCGAAACTCCTAGTCGAGAGAGATGTACTCCATCCTGGGCATACAGTTCATCCTTACCGTAGAAGAGGGTCCAGTTATCCAGGAATGGAATAGTATTTGCCTTGCAATACTTCTCCAGCCGGCTATTTACACCAATAGCCCTGGAGGACCATTCCTTCCTTACCCCTCTTCTTGGTAGGATACTGTGTACCACAGGAACTCCACCCTTCTCCTTGATCCTCTCCAACATTTCCTGGTACGTGGTGAGCAACTCCTCAGTCCTGCATTTCCAAATGTCGTTGCTCCCTGCGTTGAGGAAGATGATGGGGTCCTCTCCACTCGCTTCCATGACACCATCTAGCTTTTCTGCCACCTTCTCGACTCCGGCACCAGGCAGACAGAGAACTTTACCAACATGTGTGTTAGTAGCCCTACCAAGGTATTTAACCATTGAATCCCCTACAATTAAAATAGACTTAGCTGTTTTCTGTTGCCGGCCTGTAGCAGAAGTAGTAGCAGCAGAAGTAGCTGCAGATTTCCTCCCCTCTCCTCTCACTGCCCCGCTGTAAGACGGGTCATCTCCTTCCTCCTTTCCCCCTTCACTGCCATCACACTCGTCATCCAGGGCGCTATACTTGTTTTTTAACAGTCACATACTGCTTCTGGAAGGTTAATTTCATTCCTCTTGAAGATGCCACCTTCCAGGAAGAGTCCGGGTTTCCTACACCAGTGGCATTTTTGTTTTCCTCAAATGCCATCTTCAATGCTAAGTTCTCGTCCTTGAGAGATTGGACCTCGAGCTCAACATTCTCCAGCCTCTCTTGCAAAGCAAGACAAAGCTGGAGAACATGGGAAGAGGTGACAATCTCACCAGCACAAGCCATCACTAGGAATGTTCACCTCACTAGGGGATAAACAGGTATGTCACGAGCGGTCACTGGGTACGTCCTCACTGGTCAAAGGTCAGGAGCTTACTGAATGTAATGAAACATGATGTAACTATCGCTCAGGTGCGCGGGGGTCTGCGCGGTGGGCAAAAGAGATTAAGTCGCACTCAGGTGAGACTTCAAAAAGGTACCGCCCTGGGTACTATAGGTCAGATGGACTGGGATCCTTGAAAATAACAATTCACTTTAATGCGATAGAAAATCAATTATTAAAGATATGAATTCTAATTTACTCTAGGAAGGAAGATAGCTTAAATCTGAATTCAACTATCTAAGAGTTATTGCGAATAATCTCTCACACGAGACACGAAAAATAATATTCGATCATAGATGATGTCAAATCACACGAGTTGAGGAACTCAGATTCACAGTAAATATAGTGACTGAATTGGAATAGGTAAAATATAATTTAATATACCCGTAGATTGGAATGAATTAAGAAACGCAAATGAAAGTATGTGGTAATATAGCTTAACAAAGAGCTATCTTGACTGGGCGTACACGACGAAGTTGCACTTAGGAAATACCATGGCACTGAATTTCGGTGTGAGCATCCTAGGTTCGAATCCCTGGACTGCCACATGTATTTGTTGATTTCATTTATTGAGTTTTTGGAGTAAAGTCGGTTGGTGGAGGTAACATAATAATTCATTCAGGTTCAGGGGTAGTTTATAGAGAGGCCTTCCTTAGGGTTAAGGCCCTATTAATTACTCCTTCCATTCATCTATCTATAGCCTATGATAGCGCAGTTGGAATTGTCTACATGCTGAGATTGATATGTAGGATTCGAAACTGCATAATGAATCGTAGGCTTGTCCACCATTCTTTAACTGTCTTCGTAGCGCAATGGATAAATGCACTGAATTTCGGTGTGAGCATCCTAGGTTCGAATCCCTGGACTGCCACATGTATTTGTTGATTTCATTAATTGAGTTTAGGAGTAAAGTTGGTTGGTGGAGGTAACATAATAATTATTAAATATGAGGACAAAATCAACCAATATATGTTACGACAACTGAAACCTAAAGATATTATTGATGAAATTACTTACTCCAGGCTATTCACAACAGGCTCAAAACCAGGCATTCTTTATGGTCTACCCAAAGTGCATAAATAAAAATAACCCTTTACGACCCATCTTGTCAGATATTAGTACCGTTAACTACACAATTGCTAAAATTTACGTTCCTCTAAAGTCCCCATTCACGACTTCCGAGCACACAATCAAGGATCCATTTACTTTTGTCAAAGATATTTCTGAATTAAACTTTCCACTATGGCCTCATAATATTATGATGTATGTGTCGAGTTTGTTTACTAATATTCCCTTAGATGAAACAATTAATATATATATATATATATATATATATATATATATATATATATATATATACTGTATACCCGGTATATAAAGCTGGAGCTTACATATTCTTTTATATTTTTTGTTCCCGTTTTTTGGCGTTCTCTTTTTCAGTTGCAGTATTTGGGGAGGCTCAACCGTATAGGGGAGAAAGAGTTAAGTGGAGTTACAAGGAATAGTTAGTATCTCAGGGAACTTGCGGTCCATTCCGAGGAGATACTCGAAATGGAAGGAGAGAGAGAGTTCAGGACACTACTCTCAGAGATAGATAGAGAGAGCTCATTATATAATGCAGACGTTTAAGGTATGAAAGGGTGTTACCGGTTGAATGAGAAAGAAGCTGTCTAAGTTAATTTAGGGTGGGAGTCATGGTGGTGGAAGCTTGGTGTGCAAGAGCCTGATCAATAGGGTGTGAGTAAGAGGGTGTGAATGTGTGTGAGAGAGAGGGAGGGAAGGATATGTTATGGGTTGAGGTGCAAGAGAGAGAGGAAGGTAAAGATAGGACAGATTCTTTCTCACTTTACATTCAAACGGTAACATTCTTTTATACCTTAAATAGCTGATTTATATATCTGATCTCTCTCTCTCTCTCTCTATATATATATATATATATATATATATATATATATATTATATATTGTTACGAATCTGGACCTCAGTTGCTTATGCCCCTTTCACACATACAGGACTCGGGCGCCGAATGCAGCAGAAAGCAGCCGAGTAGCGACTCTGCTGCATGCGGCACCAAGTCGGCACCTATTCCTACCCATGCGGCTGTAGTCGTCTGTAGTCTGGTGAAGTCCTGGCAATGCGTGTCAAGTCGCGGGCCGCGACGAAAATGTTTGTCAGTTTTGAAATTTGGGCCAGACTTGAAATTTGTCTGGTGGATGCGGGGAGTAGTCTGCTCTAGTCGGCGCTAGTCGTACCAAGTCTTCTGTATGCGGCTGTAGTCCTTGTGTATATCGGCTCGAATTGTGTTTCATGTGTAGCATAAAGACTACTGCCGCATACACCAGAGTACAGCCGCCGGACACGAGTACAACCGCAAAAGTCTGCTGAAGTCTGCTGAAGTCGTGTGCATAAATTTGCATAAATTTGCATAAAAAAATTAAAAATTATGCAAAAATATGAGTCATACGAGTACAACAGACAACAGCGGAATTCATCCGCATGCAGCCGCATACAGCAGACTCCAACCACATTGACAGGAGTGCAGACGTATGACAACACCCGGAACCCAATGTGGCAGAAGAGTCGAGCCAACTTGAGCAGACAACAGAAACATCCAACCGACAACACCCAACTCGAACCGCAAACAGCCGCATCAAGCTGACCAAAAAAAATTAAAAAAAATTCCCAACCACAGAACGGCGATACGGCCCCTATATATAGGCCCCACGCAGCGCACTTGACCCAGTATTCGACGAGATCACCCTCTTCCACTCTCCTTCTCATTCTCCTCCCTTCCTCCCTTCTCCTCCTCCTCTCTGCTTCTCATTCAACTCCCTCCCTCTCTTCTCCTCCTCCTCTTGCTTCTCATTCTCCTTCCCTCCCTTCTCCTCCTCATTCTCCTCCCTCCCTTCTTTTCCTCCTCTCTCCCTACTTTTCCTCCTTCTCCTCCTGTCTTCGTTCTTTTCCTCCTTCTTCCTCCCTTCTTCTCATCCACCTCTTCCCTCCCTCACTACCTCCCTACTACCCCCTGTTCTTCTCTTCCTACTCTCTTCCCTCTCATTTAACCCGCTGAGTGCCAGCCAATTTTGACGGTGTGCTTCTGCCAGTGCCAGATTTTTTTTTGTTTTTTTTTTTTGGGGGGGGGGGCTAAATCTATCAAGTTGGGAGAGAAAGGAAGGATAATGGTAAAAAAAACACTCCCCTCGCCAGAAAACAGGTCTCCGATGGTCCTGAAAGTAGCTGAAAAGACACTATAGACTACAGAGACTTTTATGGTATCAGAATGTATGGGTGGGAGGGTGGTTTTGGGGTTGATGGGGGGAAGGTAGAAGGGTAATTGACTTGTGTTTTGACAGATATGAAGCCGATTGGTGAGGTACTTTCGCCACCACGGATTTTCCTTTTTTTCCTTTTCTTCGTACGGATACGCTGGAAGTGGGTGGTGGGAGGCAGTTGGGGGTGTGGTGGGGGAAGGCAGAAGGGTAATTGACTTGTGTTACAGATATGAAGCCGATTGGTGAGGTACTTTCGCCACCACGGATTTTCCTTTTTTTCCTTTTCTTCGTACGGATACGATGGAAGTGGGTGGTGGGAGGCAGTTGGGGGTGTGGTGGGGGGAAGGCAGAAGGGTAAGGGACTTGTCACACAAATATGGAACCGATTGGTGCAGTCGTTTCGCCGCCACATATTTTCCTTTTTTGTTTTCCTTCTGACGGGACCGACAGTCAGCGTGTGGGTAGGAGGAGGGATTTGGGATTTTTGTGGTGGGTAGCCAAAAGGGTAAGGTACATGTGGTAAAAATATGAAAGCCATAGGTGCAGTCGTTTCGCTGCTACGATGTTTTTTCGGCGAGGACGTATATACCTCCGTTGGCCACAGAACCTGTATGTGTCGGCTTTATGCCAGTGTATGCGGTTCGACTCTGAAGTCGATCGTCTGTATTCTGGAGTCGATCGGCTGAAGTCTTATAGATGCGGGTGAAGTCGGCATGTAAAAATGACCGTTATTTTTTTGGTCGGTTCGAGTCTCAAGACTTATCCGGAGTCAAGACGACAACGTCGGCTGTATGCGGCTGTAGTCTGGTGAAGTCCGTTGGATGCGGCATACCGAGCCAACTCCAAAAGTCGGGGGACAAAAACGCTACTCTGCTGTATTCGGCGCCCGAGTCCTGTATGTGTGAAGGGGGCATTAGAGACGGTATACGAAAATAATTATTACTGCAAATGCACCTTGTCTCTCTACCAAACAACACCACGACGCAACAGGTAAGAGCACTTTGAACGCTTCCAGGCTCTTCTCAGGGCTTAAGGTGCACACTGCCCTGCTCCTATTCTGAATATTAACCCTCTCAGACATATGACGCGATTTTGAGCCTATTAGGGATACTTTAAAGCCTTTGTTACCATCAGGGGTATTTAAAAACCTTTAGTTTAGTTACTTCAACCTCTGCAGTTGTCTTTGAGTTAGCTGTGGGCAGAAAACTAATTTTGGAGAGGTAATTATAAGAGTGAAAGAACTATTTCTTATTTATAATCTGGCAACCTCTGCGTCATATGAGTCTGAAAGGGTTAAGTAGAACAGAAATAATCATGTAACTTACTAGCTACGAGAACTCTAAACCAACACCGGGATTAGCAATGCTGGGTTGGATAATCAAATTAGTTAAATACATAGGCTACCAGCAGACATCAACGAAAAAAAAAAAAGAGTGCAGGTGTACTTCGAGCATAACAGGCTATGCGCGCCCTCGACAGTACTAAACCGTGCGCAAACCAGCCAACGGTAATCCACTCTCAACCGAAGAGAGTTGCACATAATAATATTGCATATAATAATGGTCTAACAATACAAGGCAGTGTCCTAATATGACTACTAAACCTCGGAGTGATATTAGTGGAGGCAGGGTGCCCTGACCACCTCTAATATCACACCAATATATCCTGCTTCAACCCAGTGAGTTACCGCCCAAAACAATGAACTCTTAGAGTCAACCTCCCACACTCACTTAACTATGGGGGGGGGGGGGGGTCCAGACTGAAGCTGGATTCCTAATTACTATTAAACACTCCGTTGCCTCAGTTCGAAACCCGAGATAGGGAACAAACAATTGCTGGGGCAGAACCGTCAAGGTTGATACCGGGTCACAAGCACCAACACTGGGAAAATATGTAGGGATATGGATGTGTGTGTGTGTGGATTGTCTATGGGATTAACAGTGCTTATTAGTAAGGACCCCGGCAAGCCTCCCAGCTCTCCCTATCACGGATCCCCACGTAAGCCACCGGAGGTACAGAACATAAATTATAAAACAAGGGAAATATAATTAAATGCTGATCAGAGGAAAAGGATAATTAAAAGAAGAAATGAATGTCTAGGATTCTCTGTTAATTACGTTACGTTACTATTATGCAAGCAAGGACAAACAAAAGGGGCAGACTGATGGGTCATAAGAGAGAGAGTGCACCAACTGTCTAGTCTGGCCGCCAACGAGAGAATGAGAAGGCTTGGTGTTGCTGAGCAACACGGAGGCCAGCCTAAGAGGTTGCAAGATATCACCACACGATATGATAACACTAAGAAACTTCACAAGAATAACTTATACTAAAGTATTCCTTTGTTAACAAATTAACTAAAACAGTGTGGCAGAGAAAATAAAGTACATCTTTATATTGTAACACAACTGAACTTGCAATGATCACTTAATTCATTGAAACTTGTGAGGCTGGCAAACTCACCGCCCCCTTCCCCCCCCTTCCCCCCTGCCGAGACAGAGTAATGTTCCTCCCTCCCATACTTACCTCCAGCTTGCAAATTACAACGATGCCACTAAAACACAACTTCATAATTATACCAAACTAGTAACACTCTATTGGTTCATTCTACACAAATATTTATTGAGACAAAAATGCTTAGAGGTACGAAAAACTAGTCATGTGTAATTGGAAGGGTATCGGAGTGAAACTCACAATACCAGGTCTTTCTAATAGACTTGGTACAGCTGCTTTAATAAATCTGGCGCCAGTCGAGTCCAGCTATTCATAAAAGACCCTGGTCATTGTGACACCCTCACACAGGGGGGGGGGGGGGGGGGGAAGTTTTGGAGCTTTGAAACAAAATTTTCATCATTAGTTTACAACTGCAAAATATGTACATTGACAGTTTTTTTGTATTTTAACTTTTTATAGATTTTTTAACATGAGTAAATAATTATGACTTACTAACTAAATAGCCTTGGGCTCTCCTATCATTCCTCAGAGGACTCACGGGACAAACAGTCTGCCAGGGCATTATCAACACAACGGATGTGCCTAACATCGAGATGATATTCTTGCAACATCAAACTCCAGCGAGTAAGTCTCTGGTTTTTTGTCCTTGAGCCTATTAAGAAACTGCAGAGGATAATGGTCAGAGTAGATTCTGAGCACGGGCCCATAGGGTGGCAAATAAACAGCGAAATGGTGTAAACTCAAAATAATAGCTAGCAACTCCCTTTCGATCGCAGAATAAATCTTTTGTGCTCGGTTAAACTTTTTTGAAAAGTAGGAAATGGGGTGCTCAACATCATCTCCGAACTCTTGCATCAACACAGAGCCGGCACCCACATCGCTCGCGTCTACTGCCAAGACGAAAGGCCGGTTGAAATCTGGGGCACGTAATATAGGATGGCAACAGAGGAGGCTTTTGACATCTTTGAAAGCCTGCTCACACTCTGTTGTCCATTTAAATGGTTTGTAGCAAATTTGTCAATGGGGCAAGCGCTGTAGAATATTCTTGGATGAACCGGCGATAATAGCCTATCATGCCAAGGAAACGTTGCACGGCTTTCTTATTATGAGGTGCTCGGAAGCTCTGGATAGCCTCCACCTTCGCCCGAGGGGGACAGACCTGGCCGTGGCCAACAACACAACCCAGACATTGCACTCGAGCCCGCACGAACTCACACCTTGCCAGGTCGACCACCAAACCAGCCTCAGACAACTTCCGGAAAAGTTCACCCACACTGGCCAAATGGTCGGTCCAATTTGTGTCATAAACAACAACATCATCTATGTAGACTAAACAATTGGGGACATCATGCACAACCCTGTCCATTAACCGCTGAAATGTGGCGGGAGCATTCTTCAAGCCGTAAGGCATTACCTGGCACTGATACACTCCTCCACCCACCACAAAACTACCGAGTTTCTTGGCACGTTCTGGTAGTGGGACTTGCCAATAGCCTTTAACTAAGTTCACTTTTGTGATGAACGTGGCTGCCCCAATCTTGTCTACCGAGTCATCGACTCTCGATAAAGGGTAGGTATCTGTCTTGGAGTAAATTTACTTTGCAAGGTGGAAATTTTATAGGCTTGTTCTCTCCCGCATCGATGTTATGCACCGCCCAAGATGTCAAACCGGGTGCATCCCCGAACACGTGTGGATAAGCCCACAAGGTAGTAAACATCTCCTCAACCCTTTCCAGAGGTAAATGGGTCAAGTTCTCCCACAGGGCCAGGTACCCGTTCTCTGCCCATGTCCCAGCCGGCACAGCCTCACCTGGGAAAAACTCCCTCTCCTCCTCCTGTTCCTCCTTCATGCCTTCTACAACCAGAACAGGGCAACGAGACACGACATCCTGGTCCTAGGGACTGGAGAATTGGGGAGAGTGCAGAGGGGGGTTGAGAGGCACTGCAGGAGCCTTGCCTGGCGTTCCCACAGTGCATGAACCACTAGCCCCGGGACCCGGGTTATCCAACCACCATCCACCAGGCCCGGGCTCACCCTGCACTTCCGACACCAACTCTCCAGTCAATAACATAGGCAAGAAATTGACCGTCTCTGACTCAACTTTCTCTACTGACCCGTTCTGAGCGGATACAGTAGCACAAACTGCCTCAGACAACTCCCCGTTAACACCAGCAGGTGACTGATCGGCGCCCAGGCAACTCTCTCGGCTAGCCCATTTAGGTGACATAGCCTGTGTGCCCGCCACACGATAGTACCTCTTCAACATGTTAATATGGCAGAGCTGATGGGTCTTATGTCTGTCTGGAGTACTCTCCCCGACCTTAGAAAACAAGTGTGTTAATGAAGCATCACTCTGCGGCGTCTCACCAATCTCCCCCGGTGCCATGGTGGTAAGATTAGGTATAGCCTCCAAGTCGGTCTGATTCGATGATACAGGATCAACCGGTCCTCCCGTAGGGACCCGATCGCTCCCTTCAGGATCACCTCTGGCACCGGGTGAAACGAGTGAGGAGCTTTCCGCTGAGCCTTCCTCCTCGTCCTGTACACCCTCGGCACCCTGCAGATCAGTCGAAACTATGGGTGATGCAGATTCATTACTGTACATCCCCTCGATCAGATCTATCTCCTCCCCAAACAATTCCTCCGGCTGTGCAACCTGGGCCATAGATCTCATGCCCTCACACACCGGAAACAAATTGGGAGGCAGCTGCTTAGCCTTCTTGTTCCTCTCCTCCGGCTGTACCTGCTCCGACACCACTACCGGAGGTGGAAAGACTCTACTAAGTGCCATATCTGCTCCAAGCAGAAAATCAATCCCCTCCACAGGTAATGTGTCCACGACCGCTACCTTTGCCGTCGCCGTGACTACACGACACCTAAGGTGAATAGGAACGAGGCTATAACAGGCCTCAGTGTTTACACCTCGACATAACACAAACTCGTCAGATTTTATCGGCTTCCCCGTCAAGTTCAAACACATGGACTGCTTAGTTCCCGAATCCCTAAGAACCTTGACTGGATACACCTTCCCACACAGCTCTACTTCACCCTCATGAACGAAAGCCCGGCACCAAGCGAGCGAGGCTTCTGGACCTGCATTGGTACCTAGTTGAGACACTTTGTCGGGGGCAGGCTGTGCCACGGCCGTTGGCACCCCATGCTTCACCCTTCGGTCTGCCTCCAACCTCGGTAACAAAGATTCATCCCCTCCTCCCTGGACACCAACCACTAACGACACAGGCTTAGCAAGCGCTGCAGAAGACGTTGCCTGGGGACAGTTTGGTTTAATATGTCTGGTCTGTTTACACCAATAACATCTAACAACACTGGAATCAGGTCGGGCTGAATTTGGTGATTTTTGTTTGTCTCCACCGTTATTATTATGTGTGGGACCAGGGCCACTATTACTGTACCCTCCACTTCCACCTGCTCGGTACTTCTCGTCACGTGCAGTCGTTGGGGGGGAGGCATATCTTGCACGATCAGTAAAACCCTTGGTTGCCAACACTTGATCATCAGCCCACACAGCAGCATCAGACAGCTTGCCGGGGCGCTTCTCACGGATCTTTTGGCAAATCACTTTGTTGACATTGTTGGTAAAGCGTTCTAGCAGGAAAAGCTCAACTGCCTCATTTAAATTGGTTACATTTTCACTCAAAAGTCAACGAGACAAACAATCACGGAGGTACTTAGCAAACTCAACATGAGTATGATTTGGCTTCTTCCTTGCATTATGAAATTTAAGGTGATAGGCTTCTGGTCTGAGTTCATAAGCCTTAAGGATAGCCTGCTTTAAATTATCATAATCTGCTAAGTCCTCCACTGACATCCTATCATATGCCTCGAGCGCTTTTCCCTTGAGAACATTTTGCCACCAGTGCCGCCCAGCGTTCCTGTGGCCACTCGAACTCCCGTGCTTTCTTTTCAAATCGCTGGAACCATTCAGTGACTTTTTCCTCGTCAAAACCAGGAACGAGCTTCAGGCTACATGACAACTTTAACTCGCTAGATTCCTCCCTGTGTACCGTGCCCCCTTGTCCCCTTGTGTACTTACCCCCATCTACCTCAACTTTGGTTCTTTGTAACTCCATTGTCATTCTCTGTGTTTCTAACCTCTCCTGCATCTCTCTCTCTTTCTCTTCTCTTTTCTCCTGCATTTCTCTCTCTTTCTCGTCTCTTTTATCCTGCCTTTCTCTCTCTCTCTTTTGCATTTCCAATTTCTTCAACTCTAATTGTATTAGAGCATCACTCGATAGCCCTACCAGGGCAAAAGTAGGGGGTGGTGTAGGAACATAAGCGGGACGGTAACGTGGCTGAATCGTAGAAAGTCCGGCTGGGATAAATGGAGGGGGGAGGTGTAACCTGGTTCTGTGCCGCCCAGCCAGTGGCAGGAGTAGAGTGTAAAGGATAAAAATGGGGTTGAGTAAGTTGGGGCACACCAGGGGGCATGTCAGGCAACAACGGGGGAACAACAGTAGGACATGTAAACTGGGAAGACGTTATGCTCTCATTAAAAGGACTGGGTGTGCGCGGAGGAGATCGTGCAGGTGTGATATAGCCTCCTGCCGGCACAGTTGTTGGCTCAGCCTCCTTTCGAACATCATAATTATATTGCCATATATACTGCTGACATGCTTCCCCCTGGTAAGAAGAGACCCCTCTACTCCCAACACTGATGCTATCAACCTCAATTGGTGATGGGCTGGTCTATCCGAGTGAGAACTGAGCGATCTCTGCCATACGGCCCATACCCATAGCTTACTCTGACTGTTCCTTTAACTTATACTGTATATCTTCTAGATCTCAAGTGGCGGCGTCTTTTCCGTGGATTGACCTCCCTACTGCCAACCTAGAAGTTGGCAGATTGGGAGCCAAAGCGTCACATTTTTCCCTTACCCCTCAACTTTCCCTTCATAATTGCTGAGGGGCACAGGGCCTTGGGTGGGGCTTTAGTTTCCCGGGCGTTTCCGCACCTTCCTCAGCTCCCTGCCTTGGAGTGGCTTCGGTCACCCGGGCTTTGTTAGTGGTAAGCAGGGAGGATTTTGTGGGGGCGCTCGTTTATGGCCTTGGCCTTGCTCGAGACCTTGGTGCTGTTCGGCCAGACAGCCTGGGGAACAACAACAACAACAACAACCTCAATTCCTCCACCCTTCTCAACTGCATCTGTGCCCATTCTGGAAAACTCTGAAGGAACACTCTCGCATCCTCCTCACTGGTGATATGCATCGGCACGACACTCTCCCCCTCCTCTCTTGCTTGTTGTTCAGACATAGTAAATTAAAATGCTAGACACCTATTCTAAAAAAAAATCCTCTGATCAAAATAAATCTTATTAGAACTGCTGGTACTATTCTGATTATCCTAGGCAAGGTCGCCACTGTTACGAATCTGGACCTCAGTTGCTTAGAGACGGTATACGAAAATAATTACTACAGTATTTTGCACTATAGGTAGACAGATATTAGTAATACTAAAACAGCGGTCACCATTAATATCACAGAGTCCTGACCTATACCACTACAGCAATAAAGTTTGACATTCACGCAAATAAGTTTAACAACCTAGTTTGCCATTCAGACGAAATAGTTTGACATAGTTGCAGGCTAAATAACACCAAAGCTACAAAATACATTGACATGGAGCTAAATCAAAGACAAGAGAAGACATGATAATCACAATTGTATATTTTATGTTATCAATCTAATATACAGGCATAAACATGATTAAACCATTTAATGTTTACAACGCAAGATACCAATCTATTTAGAATTACTAGCATACACTTGTATGCAGTGTTAAATGCAAAGAAAAAATAGTTAAATTGATAAGTTTTATACCAAGTATTACGTGCACGTCTCATTAGTAGCAGTACAGGTACTGCAAATGCACCTTGTCTCACTACCGAACAACACCACGACGCAACAGGTAAGAGCTTTACGAACGCTTCCAGGCTCTTCTCAGGGCTTAAGGTGCACACTGCCCTGCTCCTATTCTGTATATTAAGTAGAACAGAAATAATCATGTAACTTTCTAGCTACGAAAACTCGAAACCAACACCGGGATTAGCAATGCTGGGTTGGATAATCAAAATAGTTAAATACATAGGACACCATGGGCAGACATCAACGAAAAAAAAAAAAGTGCAGGTGTACTTCGAGCATAACAGGCTATGCGCGCCCTCGACAGTACTAAACCGTGCGCAAACCAGCTAACGGTAATCCACTCTCAACCCAAAAGAGTTGCACATAATAATATTGCATATAATAATGGTCTAACAATACAAGGCAGTGTCCTTATATGACTACTAACCTCGGGGTGATATTAGTGGAGGCAGGGTGCCCTGACCACCTCTAATATCACACCAATATATCCTGCTTCAACCCAGTGAGTTACCGCCCAAAACAATGAACTCTTAGAGTCAACCTCCCACACTCATTTAACTATGGGGGAAGGGGGTCCATACTGAAGCTGGATTCCTAATTACTATTAAACACTCCGTTGCCTCAGTTCGAAACCCGAGATAGGGAACAAACAATTGCTGGGGCAGAACCGTCAAGGTTGCTACCGGGTCATAAGCACCAACACTGGGAAAATATGTAGGGATATGGATGTGTGTGTGTGTGGATTGTCTATGGGATTAACAGTGCTTATTAGTAAGGACCCCGGCAAGCCTCCCAGCTCTCCCTATCACGGATCCCCACGTAAGCCACCGGAGGTACAGAACATATAAAACAAGGGAAATATAATTAAATGCTGATCAGAGGAAAAGGATAATTAAAAGATGAAATTAATGTCTAGGATTCTCTGTTAATTACGTTACGTTACTATTATCCAAGCAAGGACAAACAAAAGGGGCAGACTGATGGGTCACAAGAGAGAGAGCGCACCAACTGTCTAGTCTGGCCGCCAACGAGAGAATGAGAAGGCCTGGTGTTGCTGAGCAACAAGGAGGCCAGCCTAAGAGGTTGCAAGATATCAAAACACGATATGATAACACTAAGAAACTTCAAAGGAATAACTTATGCTAAAGTATTCCTTTGTTAACAAATTAACTAAAACAGTGTGGCAGAGAAAATAAAGTACATCTTTATACTGTAACACAACTGAACTTGCAATGATCACTTAATTAATTGAAGCTTGTGAGGCTGGCAAACTCACCGCCCCCTCCCCCCTGCCGAGACGAGAGCAATGTTCCTCCCTCCCATACTTACCTCCAGCTTGCAAATTACAATGTTGCCACTAAAACACAACTTCATATACGAAACTAGTAACACTCTATTGGCTCATTCTACACAAATGTGTATTGAGACAAAAATGCTTAGAGTTACGAAACAACTAGTCATGTGTAATTGGAAGGGTATCAGAGTGAAACTCACAATACCAGGTCTTTCTAATAGACTTGGCACAGCCGCTTTAATAAATCTGGTGCCAGTCGAGTCTAGCTACTCATAAAAGACCCTGGTCATTGTGACAATAAATATATATATATATATATATATATATATTAGGGTGTGTGAAACAAAGAGAGGGAAAGATAAGGTGTGGGAGAGAGAGAGGGAAGGAAAAATAGGGTGTGTGTGAGAGAGAGAGAGAGAGAGAGAGAGAGAGAGAGAGAGAGAGCAACCATAAAAGTTAGTGTGTAAAAAGTATGAGTGCGAGAGAAAAATCAGAATGGACAGCGGCTGCCGGAAAGAAAGTCCGAGAAAAAATGCAGTAAAAAAGGAATGGAAACAGATGAACTAAAAATCCCGAAAAGAGTTGAGAGAGTGTGACAAAAGTTAGATGAATTATTTATTTCGGAGATGCGCGACTCTAATACGTTTCACCCCATTTCTTTGTTAATTTTAAGATTATTCGTGGCACTTTGGTGTTGATTTTTTCCTGGCGAGCGATAGCGAGAATGAAACAAGGAGGAATTCGGCATGGGCTGGTCGAGCTGATTTTATTGGTTACAGACTACATTTACAACCACTACCATACCAACAGTACGATAATATTCTACGTGCACCCCCACACAATTTACAGTCGGCCAAATAAGTGATGTCTTAGCAGCAAGTATATTTTGACCAATAATTGGTATCAGCCTTATCTAAACTTGATTTCTTAACCCACTGAGAATCAGCTAATTATAAATAAATGTACACCCCAGGACCAGCAGGTTGTAAAAAAAATTGTTTTCCAGAAAACACCAGGAATGGGTTAGAAATAAAGGAAAAACAAAAAAAAACGATCCCCGAGGTCATTAAGGGGTCCTACGGGGTGCCCGAAAGTCGGAATTACAAAAGGGGAAATGGGTAGGCAAAAACATGCAAAAACAGGTTTTTGCATGCTCACGCGCAAGCAGCTGGATTTTGAGGGTTTTCAACCATCGGAATTGTTGCGTGGGATACTTGCACAGTTCCCATACAAATCTGAGCCCTCTAGGTGCCATAGGACTGGAGTAATTAACCGCGACGCACCCTATGCGGAGCTGAGGTTTAGCGTTACATTCATTGCCGACGCACGTGATGCGTCGCTGGTATCCAGTGGGCAAATTTCGAGTGAGATATACTACATGTTTAACCCACAGGGCACCAAATAATAAATAATATAAACATACTCCAGGACCAGCAGAATTGTTATTTTATTTTTGTTTCCTAAAACAGTTTAAATAGGTGAGAAATGAAGGAGGGGTGGGGGGGTGGGGGGGTGGGGGGTGGCTCAGCCATCAGCTAGTGCCGGGTGCCTCTTCAAACCTCCCACGCCAGCACACCACAGCTGGGCAAGGCAGCATGGCAGATGTACAATGCCTCCAGTTTCGAGTGACGGTTATTTACACCATCCGAGCATCATGTGTGCCTTCATAGTTCATATATTAGCAACATGTATCATTGTAAGAGAAGTTACAGTGTGATAAGTGCATAGATTCAAGTTTTATAAATGCCGACGAGTGGCAAGGCCAGCGCGCGTCCTGGTTACCATTGCGGCCGGCGGCCATCTTGGCCCAAGACAACAACAGAACGCACGCACGTACACACGACCAGCTGACTGACACTAGTCTGCCACCACTCTCAGTTTTATTTTCTGTCTCTCTCACGCACTCTGTTTATTGATGTTGTTTTATAGTTATTATAAGAGTTTTACACATTGTTTTAGGCCTTTTTGAATTAGAAATATTGGTTTTCACATTGTATTTTGTACTCATGTTTTATCATATTCTATCTCACTGTTATTGTCATTGTTTGCAGGGTTATAATTATGCTATAATTACACTTATCGATGTCCGTCACTGTTTTACGTATATTTGAGAGTCACTATCACCTACATATTGTGTTCGGCACTTTGTAGTATATAATATTTACACTTAGTTTTTATACACACACTCCACTTTTGATAGCGTCTTTTATCGCAGTCTTTGAACACACTCTTTTAGAAATATGCAAGGGTGTGATGCTCCCTGAAGCAGACGGGGAAAAAGTGCAAAACCACATTCTTCGCACCCGTACCTAGTGTCTATTCTTGATGGGGGCCTCTGTGTCATATTCTGACACACATGCCACCGTCTGCGGGGTCTTTCATTGCCCTCTGTGGGCGGCACCCATTCAGAGAAGTGGCGTTCTGTCAGGCTGGCAATCCCATCTGCTGCTGGCTGTCGATGTGCGGGGCATTGCTGGGCTTGGGGGGCAGTCATGTTCTTCAGCAAAATCTCCCTGGACAACTCGATGCAGAAGTTCTCCATAGTTTCCTGTTTGCCGGTGATTGTTGCGTGGAGGATGTGGCAGTTGTACAGGGTTATATCGAGGAGGTGGAAGAACAACTTCTTATAGCACCTCATCATCTTCCTCGCACACTCGACTGACGAGATGACAGCATCAGACTTGTCGACCAAACGCATGTTTATGTTGTAGTCACAGATGGCCAAAGGTTTCTTTATTACTTTACCTGTTGCTCTGTCACGACGTCTGCTCTCTTGGAAGATGGGACGTTGGACTGTTGTGAGGATGTTCACATCCCGGTTATCCATCCAGGACAACATGAGGACATTGTTAGCCTGTCGGTAGATTATGGAGCCCTTTTCCCGCTTGGGTGGTAGATCGGGCATGAAAGTCTGATTCCTACTGACTGTGCCACGGACTCCTGTAGTGCGGCTATGCAGGTACTTGGCAAGGGAGGGGCTGGTGTACCAGTTGTCCAGGTACAATATGTGGACCCTGTCTAATGTGACGCATGCCGAGTATGAGCATGCTGTACAGAACGCTCAGTCAGACCCCACTCTCGCTAGGATCGTCAGGGCAGGAACTTTGGCTGTAGTCCGTGTAGAGTTTCCTAACTCAGTTTATGTGAGCCGTTGTACTATAAGTATTATAATTATGTATTTTGTTTTCTTCTAAGTCAACGAGTTCTATTTTATATCATTAGATATAAGTATTGTGTGTGGGACTTATATATAATGAGGAGAAGAGAGAGAGTTATGTAACGACGGCCAGTGAGCGCGCCACGAGGTAGGTAGGCCTCCCTCCCTCCTCCCTCCTCCCTCCTCCCTCCTCAAGCGCGTGGGAAATCCTTTGTCGATCCCAGATTGAGAGAGAATATGACGTAATGATTGTCAGTGGGCGGTCCTTAGTAGTTTGCGATATGCCGCTAGAGGGCCGAGTATAAAAAGGAGAGGTCCTCGCCACAATTCTTTAGAACTCATCAGGCAGAGCGACTTCTCATATCCCTTGCAACTATCCATATTCTTCCGACTGATGTGAACTTTCTCTACTCTCTGAACAGCCTATCTTCTTCTCTTCTCGTCCCTTTTTAACCCATGATCCCTTTGGTGCAGATTTAGTCAGCCAAAGTATTATCGCTTGAGTTCTCACGAGATATATGCCTGTTAGATAGCCTATTTTGGAAGGGATAACTAGAATAGGATTGATTGATGTTTGTTGCACTCGTATATGCATTTCCCTGTGTACGATTATCCATGTTCCTGTTTTCTGCTGGTTTAGGTAATGCTAGACTGGGATAGGGTTTCGGGAGTTGTGATTTCCTATGAGTACTAGGTTTTGGTTGAACCGGTACAATTGCAACGGAGACGTGGGAAGCCTAGGTGGTCTTTCTGACTGTGTACCTTGAGAGTTTAGCACTGTGTTGCGAGTGAGGGCTTTTGCCTCTGCCACCCAACACTGTGCTATCTCGTTTGCTTGACTTTGAGAGGATCGCCAGGAGAGAACCAGATACTAGTGATCTGGATCTCTCAAGAGAGCATCCCGTCAATTAACGTAATTTGGCCGCACAGTCTTAAGGACCTCGCTAGGCTACGAGCCGCTTGCTCAGCCATTGTTTCCTAACCTTAGATATCCCAGCTAGACTTTGCTCGACCAGCAGATACAGCATAGTATTGAAGCTTCTCCTTATGTATGTTATTGTTTATGCACTATTGATTTCATGTGTGGCACGCTTAGCTACTTTAGAGATTAGTGGCCCACGAGCACAATCCTAGTAGGCTATTGTCAGTGCATTGCCGGAGTACTTCTTCTTAATGTTTGCCATTTACTATTGTCTATTCTTATAATTCTTCTTATGTCAATTTAAAGCCTTTAATATTAGTTAATTGCCAGTGTGTTACTTATTGAATTGCTGTTCAAAATCCGATACTTACTTCTTACGAGTATTCGAGAAGCATCTAACTTTATCAGAAGATTCCTTGCTTGATGCTCGAGGACTATTGTTTAACGTAACGTAATAGTGCCGATCCGAAGTAGAGGGTGGAGGACTTCTTAAGTTCTTAGTCAAGGGTGGATTACTTCGGCTTCGGCCAACACTATTCTTTAGTGTTGTAGTACTTTCTTCTTTGTTTGATTGTTGACCAGACTAGATAACTCCCGTCTTGTTATTAGTCTGTTGTGTGAAACGCTAGTACCGAGTTCTTGTATACCCCGTTATAGCAGATAGAACTCTGGAGGGTAGTGGCGTTTTTTGTTCGGCTGGCAGTACTCTGGGGATGGGATCGTGTGTTTCCGTTGTGGCAGCGAGCCATACTCGAGTCCTGTGTAAGAGCCCTAGTGTACCCGAGTGCCCGGTCGTAACAAATGGCGACCTTGCTTAGGATTTTGTGAACAGTATAATTTTTTGCAGAGTTGTACAACATTTGTTTGTTCGTACTTTAGCGTACATATTGAAGAATATTTTTTTTTTGTAAGGCAATTAGGAGAGCATTTAAGAGACTCCAGTTAATTTAGTAATTAGTGCTTACATAAGGGAGTTAAACACTTTTGTCTCGAGAATTTTTTGTGAACTTCAGTATGTCGTGCCCTAGTACTGACGAGGAGCGAGAGATGCCATTTGAGGAGGTGCCGTTAGTAACTAGTGAGGAGGATGCTAGACTTTTTGTGAGTAAGCGGTGCCACGTGACGGAGGGGAGGCTGACTGGGGTGGATATTTATGGCTTGCACCTGATAGCCAAGGTTTTGGGCAGATCCAATGTAGTAGGGATGTCCAAGGGGGAGCTGATTTCCTGGGTGTTGCGTGGGCGACATGGGGTTTCGGAGGAGAGGGCGTTTGGGGGGGTTCCTCCCCAGATCCCCTCTCACTCGACTCCCACAGTGCCGTCCACTCAGTTGCCGGAGGTTAGCACTCTCCCACAGAGGGATGAGAATTGGAAGATTGGAGTGCCCTCGGGCGGTGCACATGGTGGTTCCCCAGTTTTTGCTCCCCCTCCTTCAGTAGTGGCAACTCCCTCTTCCTGCCTGTCTCCAGATATGATATTTAAACTTGAGCTTGCTAAGATTGAGAATGAATCTAGGAAGCAGGAGAATGAGGCTAGGAAGCAGGAGAATGAGGCTAGGAAGCAGGAGATTGAGGCTGAGACCAGGAGGCATGAGGCTGAGGTTAGGAGGCACGAGGCTGAGCTTAGGTACGACTCAGAGAAATATTGTGCTCAAATAGATTTAGATAAGACTCGTGCAGAGTCGACAGGGACTCGGATGGGCCGTGAGGGCCAAGTAAGAGAACAGTCCTTGTCTCACTTAGTCAAATTGGTGCCGGCATTTAGTGAAACTGAAGTCACAGAATTTTTTAATCGTTTTGAGAAGAAGTGTAGGGAGCATAATTGGCCTGAAGAGAAGTGGGCAGCTCTGGTCTCCTCAAGACTTACGGGTAAGGGTCTGAAGGCTTATGATGCACTGCCTTTAGAGTCTTGCATTGACTACCCAGAATTGAAGAGAGCTGTCCTACGGGCATACGAGTTGCAACCAGAAACATATCGATTGAAGTTTCGGGGTGTTACAAAGACTAGGGAGGCGACCTTTCTTGAACATGCCCGGGACTTAAAAGATGCACTTACAAACTGGACACGTTCTGAGAAAGCTGAGACGGCCGAACAGTTGACTGAGCTGTTTCTGCTCGAGCAGTTTTATAAGTGTACAGGTGCAGAAATTACTTTAACTATTAAAGAAAAGAATCCAAAAACTCTACAGGAGGCAGCTGAGATGGCTGACCTCCGGCTATCATTAATTCGTGGGTGCGGGTCTGCCCAGCGTAGTGAGGCAGGTAACAAGGGGCGTGACGCCCCACCCCCCCGAGTTAGTAATATATCTTATGCAAACAAGTACAAGAGTTACGATACCAAGACTGACCACAAGACTAGCACCGTCCCATTTAAGAAGGGGCCGGGCCCTTCCCAGTACCAAGGGAAGCCCAAAGGGGAGTTAGAGTGTTATCAATGTCATAAAAAGGGGCACTTTGCAAGAGTCTGTCCTAGCAAACCACCTACAGCAGCTGTGTCTTTGGCCTGCAACATTGGTGTGTCTCTGAAGTCTTCTGAGTTTGCCCGGGGCAGTTCGTCAGAGGCTGAGGCACAGCCAGTGCAGAAGCACCTGGGAGGCTCGAACCCTGCTCAGGATGTTTTTTGCGACCATAGAGGACGGGGTTGCGTGATGTGGGCGGGGCGCAAGCATGGAGTAGAGGTCTTGCGTGATACAGGTGCTTCCCAGACTTTGATGAAAAACTTGACTGGCTACCCTATAAATGCGGCTCGGGTGGTAGTGGTGCAGGGTATTAATGCAACTCGGTCATACCCGCTGGTGCGGTTGGAGTTGGAGGTGGATGGTGTGGCACGTGAATTGGATGTTGGGATTGTGGAGAAACTGCCAGTGGAGGGCGTCGACCTTCTTCTCGGCAACGACTTTGCAATGCCCGCTTCTGAGGTTCTACCCTTAGTCGTTGCCGAGAGGCCGGCCGACGTGAGTAGGGAAGAGCGAGAGTGGGTCGAGCGGTGCCAGGCACAACCCATGGCGTGTGCTGTCACCCGAGCTCGGGCAGCTAAAGTGTCACAGCCTAGTCCTCCATCTTCAGACCAGCAGAGGAACGATCAACAGGAGGAGGCTAAAGCTGGAGTTGGTTTTAAGAGTTTTGACTCGGCGGCTCTCCTGGGTGATTCAGTATTAGCACCATTACTTAGTTCTGGAGTAGCCCCTGGGCCTGTCATCGAGAGTGACGAGGCTGGGCATGACGAGTCTCCACGACAGCAACGTTATGAACATCGAGAGAGACAGAGGGAGCAGCCCAGTATCGGGGAGGGTCATGCATTGCTCCGGGAGCAGTTAGATCGCTTGGCACCCTCAGATATACGTCGGTTGCAGCTGGAGGACCCTGAGCTCCAAACGTGTGCTAATGGAGCTGTGGAGCTCGACGAGGACGGTGATGCACAGCCGGGAGATTTTTTTTATTTAGATGGCATCCTCTATCGGCGTTTTCAAGACCCTAACCGTAGCTGGAAAAAGGGGTCCGGAGTAGTGGACCAGTTGGTGGTGCCGCGGGAGTGCAGGGATAGCCTACTGAGTTTGGCGCATGACACACCGCTGGCAGGACATTTGGGGGTAAGAAAAACGGTGGCGGCTTTGGGGAAGTTGTTTTGGTGGCCGGGGATGAAGTCTCATGTGCAGTCATGGATAAACTCATGTGATATTTGTCAACGGGTCGGGAAACCAAACCAAGTTATTCCTAAAGCTCCGTTGCACCCTATTCCGGTAATTGGGCCACCTTTTAGTAAGATTGTTGTTGACATGGTTGGTCCACTCCCTCCCACAAAGGCTGGTAATAAATTTTTGTTAACCATCATGGATGTTGCCACTAGATACCCCGATGCATACCCCATGAAAAACGGCATGGCTAAGACGGTAGTCAGTAACTTGTTGTGGTACTTTTCAAGGTACGGGTACCCGGAGGAGATTCAGTCTGACCAGGGGTCCAATTTCACCTCCAATCTCTTTAAGCAAACAATGCAACAGCATGGGATACGGGCGGTGGTATCGTCAGCGTATCACCCTGAGAGCCAAGGGGTGCTTGAGCGGTGGCATGCCACCCTTAAAAGCATGCTCAGGTGTTATTGTGCTGACAACGGAAGAGATTGGGATCTTGGATTGCCGTATGTACTGTTTGCTGCTCGGGAAGTGCCTGGTGAGAGCCTGGGATTTAGTCCAAACGAGCTGATTTTTGGACACCGCGTCAGGGGCCCCCTTAATATGCTGCGGGAAATTTGGGAAGGAACTGTGCAGCCTTGTTCCTTGTTAAAGTATGTGTTTGAAAGCCGTGAGCGCATGCTTAAGAGTCTGGAGATGGCAGGTCGGAATTTAACAGGATCACAAGCTTTAATGAAGGACAGGTATGATCGCAAAGTGAAGCTCCGGAAGTTCATTGTAGGACAAGAGGTATTAATTTTGTTGCCTTTGGTTGGTAACCCCTTGTCTGCGAAGTATACTGGACCCTATAAAATTGTGGAGAAAATTTCGGACCTAGATTACCTTGTTGCCACTCCAGACCGGAGGAAAAAGAACCAGTTATGTCACGTGAACCTGATAAAAGAGTATGTGAGGCGCCCCTCTGAGCCTCTCACTGTCCCTGTGTTGGCTTGTTGCGGCCGTGGTGGAGAAGGAGAGGGGGACAGTCAAGCTTCAGAGGAGGATAGCTGGGATCACCATGTTTCAGCGGATCAGTGGGCGGGGAACTCGAGCCTAAGGGCTGACGAGGCTATAGCTCATTTGCCTGAGCCGCAGTTTGAAGCTATCCGTCAGTTGCTCGGTTCATACCCCACTGTATTTGCTGAACACCCAGGCCTCACTACTCAGGCTATGCATGATGTTGACGTGGGGGACCATCTACCCTTTAAGTCAATCCCGTACCGTGTGCCCCCCATAAAACTACCCGCTCTGAGGGATGAGTTGGAGTATATGCTCGGTAGAGGGTTGATAGAGAAAGGCACCGTTAAATGGACTTCCCCCGTAACACTGCAGCCTAAGCCAGATGGCAAGGTACGCTTCTGTATTGATTTCCGTAGGCTAAACGGTTTGACTCCAACTAACCCATATCCTCTTCCTCGGGTTGATGATAGTGTTGATAAAATTGGTAATGCTCGGTTTTTGTCTAAAGTAGATTTAGTAAAAGGTTACTGGCAAGTACCTTTGTCCGAGCGTGCTAAAGAGGTATGTGGTTTTGTGGTGGACGGGAGTACTTACCGGTGTAATGTTATGCCCTACGGACTTAAGAATGCACCAGCAACGTTTCAGAACCTGATGAATGAAATTGTCAAGGACATTCCAAATTGCACCGTATACTTGGACGATGTAATCATTTATGATGACGACTTTGAGAGCCATTGTGAGCACCTGGAGACCTTGTTCCGGAAACTTAGTGAAGCAGGTCTGGTAGTAAATTTGGCAAAGTGTGACTTCGTAAAAGCCACTGTGCAGTACCTTGGGTTTGTAGTGGGAAGGGGACAGGTGTGCCCTCCTCAGAACAAGGTACAGGCTATCAATAAATTTCCGCACCCAACCACCAAGAAGCAGATTATGAGATTCTTGGGTATGATAGGCTACTACAGACGCTTTATAAAAGGTTACTCCACGGTGTTGGCACCTCTCACAGATTTGTTATCTAAAGACAAAAAGTTTTTGTGGGCGCCTGAGTGTGAAAAGGCTTTTAATTTGGTGAAGCATTTGCTGTGTACTCACCCGATACTCAGGGCCCCAGACTTTAACAGGCCTTTTCAGCTGGCAACAGATGCTAGTGGTGTAGGGGCTGGTGCCATCTTGCTACAGACAGACAATGAAGGTGTGGAACACCCAGTAAGTTTCTTTTCTAAGAAGTTCAATGCTGCACAAAAGAACTATTCTACAATAGAAAAGGAATTACTGGCGATTGTGCTGTCGCTCAGGCACTTCGAGGTGTATGTTCCAGCCTATGGCCCAGTCGTGGTTATCTACACTGATCATCACCCTTTGAGATTCCTAAATCAATTTCACAATCGCAATATGAGACTGACCAGGTGGTCTTTGATGTTGCAGGAGTATAACCTGGACATCCGTCATATTGCGGGATGTGACAATGTGATCGCGGATTGTTTATCGAGGGTAGATGATCAGTCGTAGGCTATCACCGGTGTATGATCCCGGAGAGATTGACACACGGGTAGCCTCCTGCTTTAGTTTGAGTAGTATTTTGCGCTTGGTGCTTGTTGGCTCGCGGTTGTAGCCCAGCGTATTGGGTCGTAAAGCAGGAGTTGAGCGTTTGGTATAGAAGAAAAAATAGGCTGCCCTTATAGTGCAGCCGGAAAAAACATATTAAAATATAAAAATCATAAAAAAACTCTTTCTTTTGTTATAGATAATTGTATAAGTTTGTCATAGCCTATAGAGTTTGAGTAGTCCACGAACTATCAAACGGCTGAGCTGCTGTAAGCTCGCTCTGGGAGCATGATATTATGTCTTTTGCTATTGTTGGGAGGAGTTATGAAATGTGATTTTTTTTTTATAAGATGTGTTTTAGTGTTAAACTCAGCGTTGTTTTAGTGCCATGCGGTCGCTGGGTGTGAGGGGTTTGATGAGGTTCTGCGTGTCAGATTTTAGCTCAGGGTTGAGCAAGTAAAATCTTGGGGGAGGTGTGACGCATGCCGAGTATGAGCATGCTGTACAGAACGCTCAGTCAGACCCCACTCTCGCTAGGATCGTCAGGGCAGGAACTTTGGCTGTAGTCCGTGTAGAGTTTCCTAACTCAGTTTATGTGAGCCGTTGTACTATAAGTATTATAATTATGTATTTTGTTTTCTTCTAAGTCAACGAGTTCTATTTTATATCATTAGATATAAGTATTGTGTGTGGGACTTATATATAATGAGGAGAAGAGAGAGAGTTATGTAACGACGGCCAGTGAGCGCGCCACGAGGTAGGTAGGCCTCCCTCCCTCCTCCCTCCTCCCTCCTCCCTCCTCAAGCGCGTGGGAAATCCTTTGTCGATCCCAGATTGAGAGAGAATATGACGTAATGATTGTCAGTGGGCGGTCCTTAGTAGTTTGCGATATGCCGCTAGAGGGCCGAGTATAAAAAGGAGAGGTCCTCGCCACAATTCTTTAGAACTCATCAGGCAGAGCGACTTCTCATATCCCTTGCAACTATCCATATTCTTCCGACTGATGTGAACTTTCTCTACTCTCTGAACAGCCTATCTTCTTCTCTTCTCGTCCCTTTTTAACCCATGATCCCTTTGGTGCAGATTTAGTCAGCCAAAGTATTATCGCTTGAGTTCTCACGAGATATATGCCTGTTAGATAGCCTATTTTGGAAGGGATAACTAGAATAGGATTGATTGATGTTTGTTGCACTCGTATATGCATTTCCCTGTGTACGATTATCCATGTTCCTGTTTTCTGCTGGTTTAGGTAATGCTAGACTGGGATAGGGTTTCGGGAGTTGTGATTTCCTATGAGTACTAGGTTTTGGTTGAACCGGTACAATTGCAACGGAGACGTGGGAAGCCTAGGTGGTCTTTCTGACTGTGTACCTTGAGAGTTTAGCACTGTGTTGCGAGTGAGGGCTTTTGCCTCTGCCACCCAACACTGTGCTATCTCGTTTGCTTGACTTTGAGAGGATCGCCAGGAGAGAACCAGATACTAGTGATCTGGATCTCTCAAGAGAGCATCCCGTCAATTAACGTAATTTGGCCGCACAGTCTTAAGGACCTCGCTAGGCTACGAGCCGCTTGCTCAGCCATTGTTTCCTAACCTTAGATATCCCAGCTAGACTTTGCTCGACCAGCAGATACAGCATAGTATTGAAGCTTCTCCTTATGTATGTTATTGTTTATGCACTATTGATTTCATGTGTGGCACGCTTAGCTACTTTAGAGATTAGTGGCCCACGAGCACAATCCTAGTAGGCTATTGTCAGTGCATTGCCGGAGTACTTCTTCTTAATGTTTGCCATTTACTATTGTCTATTCTTATAATTCTTCTTATGTCAATTTAAAGCCTTTAATATTAGTTAATTGCCAGTGTGTTACTTATTGAATTGCTGTTCAAAATCCGATACTTACTTCTTACGAGTATTCGAGAAGCATCTAACTTTATCAGAAGATTCCTTGCTTGATGCTCGAGGACTATTGTTTAACGTAACGTAATAGTGCCGATCCGAAGTAGAGGGTGGAGGACTTCTTAAGTTCTTAGTCAAGGGTGGATTACTTCGGCTTCGGCCAACACTATTCTTTAGTGTTGTAGTACTTTCTTCTTTGTTTGATTGTTGACCAGACTAGATAACTCCCGTCTTGTTATTAGTCTGTTGTGTGAAACGCTAGTACCGAGTTCTTGTATACCCCGTTATAGCAGATAGAACTCTGGAGGGTAGTGGCGTTTTTTGTTCGGCTGGCAGTACTCTGGGGTTGGGATCGTGTGTTTCCGTTGTGGCAGCGAGCCATACTCGAGTCCTGTGTAAGAGCCCTAGTGTACCCGAGTGCCCGGTCGTAACAAATGGCGACCTTGCTTAGGATTTTGTGAACAGTATAATTTTTTGCAGAGTTGTACAACATTTGTTTGTTCGTACTTTAGCGTACATATTGAAGAATATTTTTTTTTTGTAAGGCAATTAGGAGAGCATTTAAGAGACTCCAGTTAATTTAGTAATTAGTGCTTACATAAGGGAGTTAAACACTTTTGTCTCGAGAATTTTTTGTGAACTTCAGTATGTCGTGCCCTAGTACTGACGAGGAGCGAGAGATGCCATTTGAGGAGGTGCCGTTAGTAACTAGTGAGGAGGATGCTAGACTTTTTGTGAGTAAGCGGTGCCACGTGACGGAGGGGAGGCTGACTGGGGTGGATATTTATGGCTTGCACCTGATAGCCAAGGTTTTGGGCAGATCCAATGTAGTAGGGATGTCCAAGGGGGAGCTGATTTCCTGGGTGTTGCGTGGGCGACATGGGGTTTCGGAGGAGAGGGCGTTTGGGGGGGTTCCTCCCCAGATCCCCTCTCACTCGACTCCCACAGTGCCGTCCACTCAGTTGCCGGAGGTTAGCACTCTCCCACAGAGGGATGAGAATTGGAAGATTGGAGTGCCCTCGGGCGGTGCACATGGTGGTTCCCCAGTTTTTGCTCCCCCTCCTTCAGTAGTGGCAACTCCCTCTTCCTGCCTGTCTCCAGATATGATATTTAAACTTGAGCTTGCTAAGATTGAGAATGAATCTAGGAAGCAGGAGAATGAGGCTAGGAAGCAGGAGAATGAGGCTAGGAAGCAGGAGATTGAGGCTGAGACCAGGAGGCATGAGGCTGAGGTTAGGAGGCACGAGGCTGAGCTTAGGTACGACTCAGAGAAATATTGTGCTCAAATAGATTTAGATAAGACTCGTGCAGAGTCGACAGGGACTCGGATGGGCCGTGAGGGCCAAGTAAGAGAACAGTCCTTGTCTCACTTAGTCAAATTGGTGCCGGCATTTAGTGAAACTGAAGTCACAGAATTTTTTAATCGTTTTGAGAAGAAGTGTAGGGAGCATAATTGGCCTGAAGAGAAGTGGGCAGCTCTGGTCTCCTCAAGACTTACGGGTAAGGGTCTGAAGGCTTATGATGCACTGCCTTTAGAGTCTTGCATTGACTACCCAGAATTGAAGAGAGCTGTCCTACGGGCATACGAGTTGCAACCAGAAACATATCGATTGAAGTTTCGGGGTGTTACAAAGACTAGGGAGGCGACCTTTCTTGAACATGCCCGGGACTTAAAAGATGCACTTACAAACTGGACACGTTCTGAGAAAGCTGAGACGGCCGAACAGTTGACTGAGCTGTTTCTGCTCGAGCAGTTTTATAAGTGTACAGGTGCAGAAATGACTTTAACTATTAAAGAAAAGAATCCAAAAACTCTACAGGAGGCAGCTGAGATGGCTGACCTCCGGCTATCATTAATTCGTGGGTGCGGGTCTGCCCAGCGTAGTGAGGCAGGTAACAAGGGGCGTGACGCCCCACCCCCCCGAGTTAGTAATATATCTTATGCAAACAAGTACAAGAGTTACGATACCAAGACTGACCACAAGACTAGCACCGTCCCATTTAAGAAGGGGCCGGGCCCTTCCCAGTACCAAGGGAAGCCCAAAGGGGAGTTAGAGTGTTATCAATGTCATAAAAAGGGGCACTTTGCAAGAGTCTGTCCTAGCAAACCACCTACAGCAGCTGTGTCTTTGGCCTGCAACATTGGTGTGTCTCTGAAGTCTTCTGAGTTTGCCCGGGGCAGTTCGTCAGAGGCTGAGGCACAGCCAGTGCAGAAGCACCTGGGAGGCTCGAACCCTGCTCAGGATGTTTTTTGCGACCATAGAGGACGGGGTTGCGTGATGTGGGCGGGGCGCAAGCATGGAGTAGAGGTCTTGCGTGATACAGGTGCTTCCCAGACTTTGATGAAAAACTTGACTGGCTACCCTATAAATGCGGCTCGGGTGGTAGTGGTGCAGGGTATTAATGCAACTCGGTCATACCCGCTGGTGCGGTTGGAGTTGGAGGTGGATGGTGTGGCACGTGAATTGGATGTTGGGATTGTGGAGAAACTGCCAGTGGAGGGCGTCGACCTTCTTCTCGGCAACGACTTTGCAATGCCCGCTTCTGAGGTTCTACCCTTAGTCGTTGCCGAGAGGCCGGCCGACGTGAGTAGGGAAGAGCGAGAGTGGGTCGAGCGGTGCCAGGCACAACCCATGGCGTGTGCTGTCACCCGAGCTCGGGCAGCTAAAGTGTCACAGCCTAGTCCTCCATCTTCAGACCAGCAGAGGAACGATCAACAGGAGGAGGCTAAAGCTGGAGTTGGTTTTAAGAGTTTTGACTCGGCGGCTCTCCTGGGTGATTCAGTATTAGCACCATTACTTAGTTCTGGAGTAGCCCCTGGGCCTGTCATCGAGAGTGACGAGGCTGGGCATGACGAGTCTCCACGACAGCAACGTTATGAACATCGAGAGAGACAGAGGGAGCAGCCCAGTATCGGGGAGGGTCATGCATTGCTCCGGGAGCAGTTAGATCGCTTGGCACCCTCAGATATACGTCGGTTGCAGCTGGAGGACCCTGAGCTCCAAACGTGTGCTAATGGAGCTGTGGAGCTCGACGAGGACGGTGATGCACAGCCGGGAGATTTTTTTTATTTAGATGGCATCCTCTATCGGCGTTTTCAAGACCCTAACCGTAGCTGGAAAAAGGGGTCCGGAGTAGTGGACCAGTTGGTGGTGCCGCGGGAGTGCAGGGATAGCCTACTGAGTTTGGCGCATGACACACCGCTGGCAGGACATTTGGGGGTAAGAAAAACGGTGGCGGCTTTGGGGAAGTTGTTTTGGTGGCCGGGGATGAAGTCTCATGTGCAGTCATGGATAAACTCATGTGATATTTGTCAACGGGTCGGGAAACCAAACCAAGTTATTCCTAAAGCTCCGTTGCACCCTATTCCGGTAATTGGGCCACCTTTTAGTAAGATTGTTGTTGACATGGTTGGTCCACTCCCCCTCCCACAAAGGCTGGTAATAATTTTTGTTAACCATCATGGATGTTGCCACTAGATACCCCGATGCATACCCCATGAAAAACGGCATGGCTAAGACGGTAGTCAGTAACTTGTTGTGGTACTTTTCAAGGTACGGGTACCCGGAGGAGATTCAGTCTGACCAGGGGTCCAATTTCACCTCCAATCTCTTTAAGCAAACAATGCAACAGCATGGGATACGGGCGGTGGTATCGTCAGCGTATCACCCTGAGAGCCAAGGGGTGCTTGAGCGGTGGCATGCCACCCTTAAAAGCATGCTCAGGTGTTATTGTGCTGACAACGGAAGAGATTGGGATCTTGGATTGCCGTATGTACTGTTTGCTGCTCGGAAGTGCCTGGTGAGAGCCTGGGATTTAGTCCAAACGAGCTGATTTTTGGACACCGCGTCAGGGGCCCCCTTAATATGCTGCGGGAAATTTGGGAAGGAACTGTGCAGCCTTGTTCCTTGTTAAAGTATGTGTTTGAAAGCCGTGAGCGCATGCTTAAGAGTCTGGAGATGGCAGGTCGGAATTTAACAGGATCACAAGCTTTAATGAAGGACAGGTATGATCGCAAAGTGAAGCTCCGGAAGTTCATTGTAGGACAAGAGGTATTAATTTTGTTGCCTTTGGTTGGTAACCCCTTGTCTGCGAAGTATACTGGACCCTATAAAATTGTGGAGAAAATTTCGGACCTAGATTACCTTGTTGCTACTCCAGACCGGAGGAAAAAGAACCAGTTATGTCACGTGAACCTGATAAAAGAGTATGTGAGGCGCCCCTCTGAGCCTCTCACTGTCCCTGTGTTGGCTTGTTGCGGCCGTGGTGGAGAAGGAGAGGGGGACAGTCAAGCTTCAGAGGAGGATAGCTGGGATCACCATGTTTCAGCGGATCAGTGGGCGGGGAACTCGAGCCTAAGGGCTGACGAGGCTATAGCTCATTTGCCTGAGCCGCAGTTTGAAGCTATCCGTCAGTTGCTCGGTTCATACCCCACTGTATTTGCTGAACACCCAGGCCTCACTACTCAGGCTATGCATGATGTTGACGTGGGGGACCATCTACCCTTTAAGTCAATCCCGTACCGTGTGCCCCCCATAAAACTACCCGCTCTGAGGGATGAGTTGGAGTATATGCTCGGTAGAGGGTTGATAGAGAAAGGCACCGTTAAATGGACTTCCCCCGTAACACTGCAGCCTAAGCCAGATGGCAAGGTACGCTTCTGTATTGATTTCCGTAGGCTAAACGGTTTGACTCCAACTAACCCATATCCTCTTCCTCGGGTTGATGATAGTGTTGATAAAATTGGTAATGCTCGGTTTTTGTCTAAAGTAGATTTAGTAAAAGGTTACTGGCAAGTACCTTTGTCCGAGCGTGCTAAAGAGGTATGTGGTTTTGTGGTGGACGGGAGTACTTACCGGTGTAATGTTATGCCCTACGGACTTAAGAATGCACCAGCAACGTTTCAGAACCTGATGAATGAAATTGTCAAGGACATTCCAAATTGCACCGTATACTTGGACGATGTAATCATTTATGATGACGACTTTGAGAGCCATTGTGAGCACCTGGAGACCTTGTTCCGGAAACTTAGTGAAGCAGGTCTGGTAGTAAATTTGGCAAAGTGTGACTTCGTTAAAGCCACTGTGCAGTACCTTGGGTTTGTAGTGGGAAGGGGACAGGTGTGCCCTCCTCAGAACAAGGTACAGGCTATCAATAAATTTCCGCACCCAACCACCAAGAAGCAGATTATGAGATTCTTGGGTATGATAGGCTACTACAGACGCTTTATAAAAGGTTACTCCACGGTGTTGGCACCTCTCACAGATTTGTTATCTAAAGACAAAAAGTTTTTGTGGGCGCCTGAGTGTGAAAAGGCTTTTAATTTGGTGAAGCATTTGCTGTGTACTCACCCGATACTCAGGGCCCCAGACTTTAACAGGCCTTTTCAGCTGGCAACAGATGCTAGTGGTGTAGGGGCTGGTGCCGTCTTGCTACAGACAGACAATGAAGGTGTGGAACACCCAGTAAGTTTCTTTTCTAAGAAGTTCAATGCTGCACAAAAGAACTATTCTACAATAGAAAAGGAATTACTGGCGATTGTGCTGTCGCTCAGGCACTTCGAGGTGTATGTTCCAGCCTATGGCCCAGTCGTGGTTATCTACACTGATCATCACCCTTTGAGATTCCTAAATCAATTTCACAATCGCAATATGAGACTGACCAGGTGGTCTTTGATGTTGCAGGAGTATAACCTGGACATCCGTCATATTGCGGGATGTGACAATGTGATCGCGGATTGTTTATCGAGGGTAGATGATCAGTCGTAGGCTATCACCGGTGTATGATCCCGGAGAGATTGACACACGGGTAGCCTCCTGCTTTAGTTTGAGTAGTATTTTGCGCTTGGTGCTTGTTGGCTCGCGGTTGTAGCCCAGCGTATTGGGTCGTAAAGCAGGAGTTGAGCGTTTGGTATAGAAGAAAAAATAGGCTGCCCTTATAGTGCAGCCGGAAAAAACATATTAAAATATAAAAATCATAAAAAACTCTTTCTTTTGTTATAGATAATTGTATAAGTTTGTCATAGCCTATAGAGTTTGAGTAGTCCACGAACTATCAAACGGCTGAGCTGCTGTAAGCTCGCTCTGGGAGCATGATATTATGTCTTTTGCTATTGTTGGGAGGAGTTATGAAATGTGAATTTTTTTTTATAAGATGTGTTTTAGTGTTAAACTCAGCGTTGTTTTAGTGCCATGCGGTCGCTGGGTGTGAGGGGTTTGATGAGGTTCTGCGTGTCAGATTTTAGCTCAGGGTTGAGCAAGTAAAATCTTGGGGGAGGTGTGACGCATGCCGAGTATGAGCATGCTGTACAGAACGCTCAGTCAGACCCCACTCTCGCTAGGATCGTCAGGGCAGGAACTTTGGCTGTAGTCCGTGTAGAGTTTCCTAACTCAGTTTATGTGAGCCGTTGTACTATAAGTATTATAATTATGTATTTTGTTTTCTTCTAAGTCAACGAGTTCTATTTTATATCATTAGATATAAGTATTGTGTGTGGGACTTATATATAATGAGGAGAAGAGAGAGAGTTATGTAACGACGGCCAGTGAGCGCGCCACGAGGTAGGTAGGCCTCCCTCCCTCCTCCCTCCTCCCTCCTCCCTCCTCAAGCGCGTGGGAAATCCTTTGTCGATCCCAGATTGAGAGAGAATATGACGTAATGATTGTCAGTGGGCGGTCCTTAGTAGTTTGCGATATGCCGCTAGAGGGCCGAGTATAAAAAGGAGAGGTCCTCGCCACAATTCTTTAGAACTCATCAGGCAGAGCGACTTCTCATATCCCTTGCAACTATCCATATTCTTCCGACTGATGTGAACTTTCTCTACTCTCTGAACAGCCTATCTTCTTCTCTTCTCGTCCCTTTTTAACCCATGATCCCTTTGGTGCAGATTTAGTCAGCCAAAGTATTATCGCTTGAGTTCTCACGAGATATATGCCTGTTAGATAGCCTATTTTGGAAGGGATAACTAGAATAGGATTGATTGATGTTTGTTGCACTCGTATATGCATTTCCCTGTGTACGATTATCCATGTTCCTGTTTTCTGCTGGTTTAGGTAATGCTAGACTGGGATAGGGTTTCGGGAGTTGTGATTTCCTATGAGTACTAGGTTTTGGTTGAACCGGTACAATTGCAACGGAGACGTGGGAAGCCTAGGTGGTCTTTCTGACTGTGTACCTTGAGAGTTTAGCACTGTGTTGCGAGTGAGGGCTTTTGCCTCTGCCACCCAACACTGTGCTATCTCGTTTGCTTGACTTTGAGAGGATCGCCAGGAGAGAACCAGATACTAGTGATCTGGATCTCTCAAGAGAGCATCCCGTCAATTAACGTAATTTGGCCGCACAGTCTTAAGGACCTCGCTAGGCTACGAGCCGCTTGCTCAGCCATTGTTTCCTAACCTTAGATATCCCAGCTAGACTTTGCTCGACCAGCAGATACAGCATAGTATTGAAGCTTCTCCTTATGTATGTTATTGTTTATGCACTATTGATTTCATGTGTGGCACGCTTAGCTACTTTAGAGATTAGTGGCCCACGAGCACAATCCTAGTAGGCTATTGTCAGTGCATTGCCGGAGTACTTCTTCTTAATGTTTGCCATTTACTATTGTCTATTCTTATAATTCTTCTTATGTCAATTTAAAGCCTTTAATATTAGTTAATTGCCAGTGTGTTACTTATTGAATTGCTGTTCAAAATCCGATACTTACTTCTTACGAGTATTCGAGAAGCATCTAACTTTATCAGAAGATTCCTTGCTTGATGCTCGAGGACTATTGTTTAACGTAACGTAATAGTGCCGATCCGAAGTAGAGGGTGGAGGACTTCTTAAGTTCTTAGTCAAGGGTGGATTACTTCGGCTTCGGCCAACACTATTCTTTAGTGTTGTAGTACTTTCTTCTTTGTTTGATTGTTGACCAGACTAGATAACTCCCGTCTTGTTATTAGTCTGTTGTGTGAAACGCTAGTACCGAGTTCTTGTATACCCCGTTATAGCAGATAGAACTCTGGAGGGTAGTGGCGTTTTTTGTTCGGCTGGCAGTACTCTGGGGTTGGGATCGTGTGTTTCCGTTGTGGCAGCGAGCCATACTCGAGTCCTGTGTAAGAGCCCTAGTGTACCCGAGTGCCCGGTCGTAACACTAAGTAGTCCTGCATCATGGTGATCACGATGGCCCCAGAAATGCTGTAGGTCCTCGATTCCACCAATTCTGTCTTCCTGCTCATGTACAAAATGATGTCCTGGATATAACCAGTGCGATAGTCACACATCACGAATGTCTTCAGGCCAAAACGATGTCGTTTGCTGGGCATGTACTGGCGGATGTTGATATTTCCCCCCCCCCCCCAGAGTAGCAACCTCTCGTCAATAATCATCTTCAGATGGTGTATGAAGGCGGCAGCAAATTTGATCTTCAGGTACTCGAAGATGGGGCTTATCCTCTCCATGGGGTTCTTCATAGCTCTGGGTTGATCCTGGTTTCTTGTGTGGCTTGCTAGGCTATCTATGAAATGAAGGTTCCCCGTTATGGCTGTGAACCTATTTCTGCTGATAATTTGTCCAAAGATGCAGGTTCGGACGAGGGGATCCCAAGACCAGTACTTCTTGATACGCCCTTCGCTCCTGCTTGCCCACCACCCTTCCACGTCGTGTTATAGCCAGATGCCCCTCTACCACTCCTTCCCCTCCCCCTAAGCATCATCCCCCCACCAAAAATATAGATCCCTTTCTTCAACCACTTCACCCCTTTCGTCAGCCCCTTTTTCATCTCCTCCACCTCCGCCCTCACTATCTAACCTTATACCCTCTCGCTTACAACTTCCTTCCTCCTCCCGCACACAAATTCCTATTTCCCCCTTCCCTTCCTTTTGTGCCCCTACAACCCCACCATCCCTTCCCCATCGCCTTGCTCCCCCTCTTCATCCTTACCCATCCAGCATCCCCTCCGTCACCCCTAAATCTTCTCTAACTATCCCTTTTACTATTCAACCTCACCTCCCTCCTTCTCCTACACCTATCACTCCCATCCCCAAACCCCCACCTATTAACCTTAGTCCCACACCACCCCCTCGATCACCTTCATCTTCTTCTTCATCGACTTCTCTTCCTCCTCCATTCGCAGTAGATCGTACCGTCTCTCTCAATCACCTGCTCGTTTCTCTTCCATTTCTTATTACACCTCTAGCTATTCCCCTTCCCCTACTATTTCACCTAATTTCAACTCACACCACCCAGTAATGATAGGTTCAGCATTACGAATAGCGTGCGCAACAAGCACAAATCACCCACCTTCATCCACCATTCCTCACCTCAATCACACCTCAGTCAGGTCAAAGGGTACTTTTGCCTCCGCTTGGGCGAATAAAAGAGGCTCGTCCAAGTGTCAAAACACTACCACCGAGTTCACTAGCAGCAGAGCCTCTCCAAATCTCCACACCATGCTGTCACCAACAATAACTCCCACAACCTCCTCCAGCACCCTGGATATTCCATTTATTCGTAGAATTAAATGGCTAAAAGATAACGACACTGCAAAATCTTTCAGATTCCTAGACCAACTTCAAACGGCCCTCACCACCTATTCTACAGAATCTTACTTTACCGTGTTCACTGACATCAACAGACTCGCAGACGCTCATTAACGAAAATGGTGGGAATTTATCAATCCATACAAAACTTTTTCCCGCCGGGACGATGTGTGGTGCTTTCTATTACAGCCACGAGGCCGTGGCTATCATTCCGGGGAAGGAAATAAGATAACGAGGAAAATAAATACCACGCCACTACAGCCAAGCAATTTTCCCGCGCATACTACCACACCCCCGAGGAAAGAAGCCATAACCGCCACACCACCAAGATACACCAGAGTTGCATCCATAACTCCCGCACCCCCTCCAACACCCGGCAAATATATACAAGTCACCATTCATAACCCTAATGCCATGAAGAGAAGGAAAAGCACCAAAGAAAGGAAGACCACTAAAAGGCTGCATAAACACCATACCTCCACGCGCCCTGCATCACCACCATGACCAAGAAGCCAAGAGAGACTACCCCAACCACTTCAGGGCTTTCTCCCCGCACAGATGTCATTCTTACCCAGAGAAGGAACACCGGGAGAAACGCCAAAAGAGGTATGACTATGACAGGCAAAGTTAAGATCTATACAGTTGGAAAGCTATTAATTACCCTCACTGGAAGGTAAATAGCATCTGAAAGATATGGGTTTGATACAAAATACACCACTGACAGCACTGGTTGTCAAGATCTATTTAGGATTATTTAGATCTTGGCTCATCAAATGGAATTCGTTATTACATCTCACTGAAGACAACCTAATATAAGTTCTTCTACCTTGATTACCAGGCTTTACTGTCAATAGAGAATGCTGATTTGTCAAGCGCTTTATTGGTAGTAAACCGACCTCTAAAACTTAATAAAGTTCATGCATGGCTGGGCTTTGGAAAGGTAGGGCTCTGCGAAATACTGAGGCTTTGCATAACGGCACTCTGCATCTAGAGTCCTTACTGTTACGACCGGGACTACGAATAAAACAAGGGCACTCAATGATTGGACTAGAATAGGGCACTATGCAATAACGATACGCTAGATCCAAACCCTCGAACTTATATGCCGGCGAACAAAACACCTATACCCTCCAGGGTTAATCTGCGATAGCGGGGTATCCTTAACTGGGCATAAATGTACTCTACTTCAGGCTAACCTGCACTGGTATAGCCTGATAACAAACAAGATGCAAGTTACGTTAAAATGCATAAAAAGGAATCTATGGAAAGATCAATTAAATCACTGCAAGATTTAATACAATAAAAAGATGCTTCAATACAGTTACTCTAAACAACAATACACTCTTCACTCCTATCTGAAAGAAAGTGAAGTATAGTCCTACAGCATAGACCTGGAAACTTCTGAATAAAGGCTGATGCTCATAAGATGCTCGTACTGATTTAGAGCTATATAAAAGCAGGAGGCAGGACACCACACGTGTAAATCGAATACACTAAAAGATAGGACATATAATGTTAACTGACAAGAATATTATAAATGCGCAACGGTAGCAAAGCTCGACACTAAAAGAAGTACTTCCTCATCAACGAAACAGTCTGCTATGGTTGTGTGGCTCAGCAACAACCTAGACTAATAAATGCTGTGAATAATAATGTGCACATATCAAAGAGCTTATATTAAATACTAACAAGTGTCTACTCGATTAATAATGTCTAGCTGGGATACTCTAGGTAAGGAACTGGGGTTGAGCAAGACAGGCTCGTAGCCTAGCGATGTCCTTAAGACTGCATCCTTTAACCTCTCGGCTGCGCATGGGGGGTATGAGACACCACACTCCTGTGCTGACGTATTTGAGCTGTTCCCATCACTAACATCGTTATTTTACCATAAATAGCATTAATACTTATCCATATGCGCCTATTATAGGTTGATTTTAAAGGTATTAACTTGTTACAACAATAAAACAAGTGGAAACAGTGTTTGGATGGTCAAAATCGGCGATCCAGGTCGGGAGTTACATAATGTATGGTTGAGGCAACCTCCCTGCCCTCCACCCCTCCCCTTGTCTGGAGAGACACTGTTCCGCAATAGTCTCTCTCTCGCTCTTTCCCACGCTTGGTAACAGTGATGACAACGCCTTGCTACCAACTCGCTAATGTTAACACGAAAATATACCACAGAATAAGGGAATAACAGGGAAAATAGGTGATAACTGAAGGAGGGGAGGAAAGTGGGGAAGAAGGGGAGGTGGAGGGAGTGATATTTGGCATGGCCCAGGGGCAAAAAAAAAAAAAAAAATTTGGGGGGTGTTTTAAATGGATTTTTTGTTTCCCTTACTCTTAAGAGTCTTCCCGCAGTCCGCCGGGGGAACTCTTAAGAGTCTCCCCGCAGTTCCCGGGT
Organism: Lithodes maja; assembly: GCA_037953745.1. Lineage (NCBI taxonomy): Eukaryota > Metazoa > Arthropoda > Malacostraca > Decapoda > Lithodidae > Lithodes > Lithodes maja. Next base: position 33,198 of record JBAKBP010008641.1, on the reverse strand, counting down.
TAAGTTACGTTAATTGACTAGGGGGCTCTCTCGATAGATCCAGATCACAAGTATCTGGTTCTATCCCGGCGACCCTCTAAAGACAAGCAAAGAGGCAACAAAGTGTGGAACTGGTACAGGCCAAAACCCTCAGTCAACACAATGCTGCACTCGCAAAGGACGCAACCGAAAAGACAACCCAGGCTACCACAGGACCGGTCGAAGTCGTGTAGGTATAAGCAAACCGTACACACATCGGAGACAACGACTACAGTTTCCTTATCCCAGTCTAGCATTAAATAAAAGAGCAGAAACACTAAATCAATAATGGAGACACACACAGTTCTTAACCTATACTAACTAAGAACCCTCAAACCTATTCTAAGTACATGTAAATATCTCTGAGGACGGCGCATACAATACAATGGGCCGGCTATGAAAACCGTATGCAGAACCCAAGGGGAGTGTTGTGCAGTTAATAAAGGTTAGAGTATGGAAAGAGAGAATCGAGTGAGAGAAACAGTGATAAAGGTGGTGATCGGGAGAGAGTATGCAAAGGGATGTTAGAAGCATGCGCGCAAAGCCTGTCCTGACGAGGACAGCTCCTGGGGACCCTCATGGAGGAGGTAAGTTACACAGGAGACCGCAAAGGCGCGATGGTCGGCCAATCACGGGCCGAGACATCACAAGACAGCAGGCGTCATATGACACAGCCAGACACGCCGTCCAATGGCGAGCGAGAGGCAGGAATGCACCCGTACATACCGACACTTACTACCTCCTCGCTCTGAAAGTCTTTCTCATTCACACGCTGGTACTATTATCACTGTTGATATAAAATATAATCCGTTGTCACAGACGAAATCAAAGACCACCACTGGACTGTCTGTGACAATTTGATTACTAGGAAAGAAAGAACAACATTCTCTGATAACTGTAGCCCATTTCGATGTCCCTGGTGAGCGCTAGTGGCCAACGAGAGGCGATTCTGCCAACGCTGGTAGACGTCACACCCCACCCAAGATATGGGACGCTCAACATTAGGCGAGCACCATATCTGACAAGGCAGAATGCTGCCACACCTAGCCACTCCACCAGAAATTAAATGCAAAGCTCAATCTTAAATAAAACAACATATTAGCATAAAGAAAATATTACAACCCCTCCCAAACACAATAGTATAATTTAGCCTGCTATGCTCCCTGAACGAGCTTCACAGAGCCCAGCCTACTAAGTGAAAGACAGGTTCAACTTAGGACTTTAGTTATAACATTGGCAACTTACAATTAACTATAAAAAAGAAAGAGTTTTTATGTGATTTTTGATTTAATTTTAATGTTGTTTTTGACGGCTGCTCTACAGGGGCAAGCCTGGTTTTTCTCCACTCAAACCCACACACCTGTGGTGATCTACGCCGGATCCTCCACCCTCGACAAACAGTCTGCAATCACATTCTCACAACCGGCAATATGGCGAATGTCTAGATTGTATTCTTGCAACATGAGTGACCAACGTGTCAGCCTCATATTCCGGTTGTGGAATTGGTTCATAAATTTAAGAGGGTGGTGGTCGGTATAAATCACCACGACTGGCCCGTAGGCAGGAACATATACTTCAAAGTGCCTGAGCGCCAACACTATTGCCAGCATTTCTTTCTCCACCACAGAGTAGTTTTTCTGAGTGGAATTAAACTTCTTGGAAAAGAAACTGACTGGATGCTCCAAACCTTCCTCGTCTGTTTGCATTAAGACGGCACCAGCCCCTACACCGCTGGCATCTGTTGCCAGCTGGAACGGTCTTTGAAAGGCAACCCAAGATCCCAATCCTTGCCATTCTCAACACAGTAACAACGCAGCATGCTTTTCAGAGTCGAGTGCCACCTCTCCAACACCCCTTGACTCTCAAATCACCAGAAGCATAGTATAGAGGGCGATCATTTACGGTGGCTTCAATCTCCAAGAGTATGGTGTTGAGTTCCTCAATCGAGATGAGAGCTCTACCCAACACCTTCTTCAGACCTGCCTTCACGATGCCTATGGCTCTCTCCCATATGGTGCCAAACCAAGGCGCTCTGGCGGGAATGAAACGCCATTCACATTTTACATCCGCTAGGCAGGTCTGAATCTTAGGATTGTTGCTCACTTCTTTGAGATATGTAGATGCCCCTATGAAAGTCTTTGCATTGTCACTCAGCATGATACGTGGATATCCCTGTCTACTGCAGAATCTTCGGAAGGCATGTAGGAAGCTATCACAAGTGAGGTTGGTGACCAGTTCCAGGTGAATTGATCTGGTAACAGCACAGGTGAAAAGTATCATATACACCTTAAGATTGGGTGATGAATCTATAACAGGGATTGCTCCACTGTAGTCAACCCCGGCAACTTTGTAAGGGTCACCTAGGGTGGTTCGCAGGTTTGGTAAAGGAGGAATTCCGAAGGGATCATAATGTGTTCCCTGTACTCTTCTACACTTTAAGCATTTGCGTAGGACTTTCTTGACCACCTGCCTGATTCTAGGCACCCACCATCATTGTCTTACATAGGTGACTATATGACCAACCCCATAATGACAACCGAGTCGGTGACACCTATCGATGATAAGATGGGTGAAGGATAATTGGGGGGCAGAATTATTGGATACTTACTTGCCTCAGAAAGGGCTGCCAATCGTAATCTGCCTCCGCAATGTATCAAAGTCCCCCTTCAAGTGTTAGCCCAATTGGTTGATCAGGTTATTTCTAGACTTTGTTCCCTTAACCAGTAATTTATATTCCTGCGTATATATTTCTTGTTGACAGAGCTTATGTAATAATTTATCTGCAATTCTGATCTCCTTCACATTGAGGTAAGCACTACCTGTGGGCGGTGTGCCTTTAATTTTTGCTTTTACATTTTCTACAAATCGTATCACTCATGCTGTAACACGTTGTAACTTCTCATAGCTGCTGAAGCTATCCCAGTCCCATAACCGTGTGTCTTCATCAGGCACCGAGTCAATTACCGGTGCCACATAGCAGTGTGTTGCTCGCTCAAATCTATATTCTCTGGTCATTCGTTGGGATCATTAAGCCAGCATGGGCCACTCCACCACAACCCAGAAGATTTGAGAAATTTAGCAGAGACACCACGAGTAATGCAGTCACTTGGATTCTGTTTGGTAGACACATACCGGAACTGTGCGGTTGGGAGCAGGGTATGAATTTCGTCGACACGGTTGGTTACGTATACTGGTAGCTTCTTTCGGCTATGTAACCAGTAGAGCGTAATTTGGCTGTCACTCCATATAACTGTCTCCGAGATATTTAGCAAATTTTTAAAAGTTTCCTCTATAAAGTGAACGAGTCTAGCAGCCAACAGAACTGCAGTCCGCTCTAATTTTGGGATGGAAAGGGATTTGATCGGGGCGACTTTCGCCTTCGCCATGACTAGACGGCTGCCACTTGTGTCAACAAAGTATATGGCGGTGCCGTACGCAACCTTGCTAGCGTCTGAGAAGGCATGAATGGAAACAGGATGGTCCATGACAACTCTCCGAGGAAAATTAAAACCCTTACAGAGACTGTTACGACTGAGGTTTAAATATATCAGGGCTCTTATTCATTGGACTAGTAATGGCATAAATGCTACAACGGAAAGCGCTAGATCCAACCTCTTAATAAAATACATAATATGTATATTCCCAGTGAACAAAGAACACAAATACTCCCCAGAGTTCTATATGCAATAATAGGTTATCAAACTCTCAATAAATGTGCGTCTACTCTAGGCTTAATGTTATGTGAAAACAGCCTATTACTACCTATAACCGAAGGTGCTTGGTTATGGTATGCAAAGCAAGGTGGTAAGAGAAGTTGCAGCTTACATTACTTTAATCAATAAATGTCAGGCACTCCTGCATGAAAGAAAGTGCACTAAAGTCCTTCAACACCAACAAGGAATCTTCTTTAAATGTTAGATGCTATCAAGATGCTTGAATCGGAAATGGAACCCAAAAAGGCAGGCAGCGGAACAATGCAGTCGGAGCTAAGAATATCCTAAACGCTACAACAATAATAATAATCGCCACGACAATGCAGTATTCCTATCAACAAAAAGAGCCTAAGTCATTTGTGTCTCAATACATCAAACTAGGCTGCGAAATGCTTGTGTAATCATAAACGGGTATGCATAATAAGAGTAATTGGTTTAATATACTTAATGTCTACTATGACTGATAAAGTCTAGCTAGAGTCAATGATACGAGATACTGGTGCGCATGGCATGCCGCATAGCCTAGTGCAAATCTCAAGTCTGTGCGTCAAGTATTACGTTATAGTGAAGGGTAGCTCTCTTGAGAAACCTTAATACTGAAGTATTAAGCGTTCTCCTGGCGTACCTCAAAGACAAACAACCGAGCTTAGAACAGTGCAGAATGGTATAGGCAAAAAGCCCTCATTCGTGCATGCTCTACTCTCAACGGCACACAGACTAGAATTTACCCAATCAACTCCAGTTCTCAGGTATGTTGTGCAGCTTTTATCTAAAGCCAGCACTCATTGGAAACAATACCTTATAATATCAGACTCCTTGTCTAGCAATATCTAATCCAGCAGAACACTAATAATTACAGGAAGCAGTACTGAACAATATGAATGCCAACCAATGCTTCGTGATCAACTTATCTTAACAACTAACATACATGGGTTAGATAAGACCTTAACGCACAATACAACTGGCCAGCATGAAGCTGATTTTGCAGAGTTAACCAGAGGGGGTATAATATTAATAAAAGGTGGTGAAAGATATGGAAAATGAGAGAGATAGGCAGAGGAAAAGGTTCTCAGGTGCAGAGAGGGGGACAGATATAAAAGGGATAAGAGGGATGCATTCTAGAAACCAGATGTGAGGGAGAGAGTGGCAAGAGAGCTGTATATATACTAGAACTAGCTCGCACCGCGTAAGCAAAGCGGTAACAAGTCCTCCAGCCAATCCCAAAGAGGCCAACCAACCATGACGTCACCAAGCATGGTAAAAAACTCCTCCAACCAATCCCCGAGAGGCCAGCCAGCCGTGACGTCATCGAGCATGGTAAAAAACACTGCGCGCTTCCTCTCACTCTGTTCTACTCTCTCTCTCTCTCTCTCAAATCCTATCATTACTACTTAATGATAAAACATATACTTTGCACTTAACACTAGATTAGCGGGCTAGCGGTTTATTTATATGTACCGCCCAGCGGGGTGTTTTTAGCCAAAATAGGGCTGTTTACGTGATCATTTTCATGCCTAAATAAGACCCAGAGCGTAAAACAAGTATCTATCCCTGAAAGGGCATAAACCGAGCTTTCCAATGACACCATAACGATCCTTTTATGATGGCTAGTTTTCTTGCAACAACCGCGCAACGCGAGTGCAAAAAGCATGTAATTCGGCACTTTCCCCATACAATTCCGTATGTAGCGAGTGAGAGAGGGAGGGAGGAGGTGGGATTCGTGTCAGTAGGTTCGCCGCGGTGGTCTGGAGCAGTCATACGCTCGCTACTCTCCTGCCACCACTTGTCTCTCTCTCTCAGCAACATTACGTGCTGAAATTGCCACACGACCTATGCCGAGCGCCGCCAGATAGTCCAGATTTATTATACACGACTTATGTTGCGCGCCGCTAGTTATGGGTTAAATATATAAAGCCTTGACATGGGCGAAAACAAAGCGCCTTTCTGGACTGCCCATGACACAAGCTTTCATATGAAATAAAGCACACAATAATACATCAACTGTAGCCACATCCACTGCCCTGGCGATCCTAGCGAGTCACCGTAGGACAAGCCATGCGGTTCTAACGGAGTGGTTAACGTCACAAGACGAAGATCCGAAATAATGTCTTCCCACTCCTGAACCAGATCGCCAGTCAAAACCTCATCCCAGCCTAATTTTATCCTCCATAATTGCTGAAGGAATAATCTTGATTTGATTGACACCGGTAGAACTATCCCCAAGGGGTCAAAAAGTTTAGCCGTCATACTCAAGCAAATCAGTTTTGTAATCTGCGAATAATGCGCGCACTGAACGCCGAATGAGAGGGTATCGGTGTCCGTTTCCCAAAACAACCCTAGCACTCTAACATGTTCCTGCTGTACCGCCGCCACTCCATCCCGTTGCAGTACAGTCCGCAACACAGAATTATTTGTCGCCCATTCACGCAAATGTAGATGGGCGTCATTCATAATTTCTCGGACTGCGCCATAGGTATCAATCAGGAAATCTATGGCGATGGGCTGGTTTATCAGAGTGAGACCTGAGCGATCTCTGCCATACCCATAGCTTACTCTGACTGTTCCTTTTACTTATATATTTTCTAGATCTCAAGTGACGGCATCTCTTCCGTGGATTGACCTCCCAATCTACCAAGATTGGAAGCTAAAGCGTCACATTATTCCTTTGCCCCTCAACTTTCTCTTCATAATTGCTGAGGGGCACAGGGCCCTGGGTGGGGCTTTGGTTTCCCAGGCGTTTACGCACCCTCTCAGCTCCCCGCCATGGAGTGGCTGCGGTCACCCAGGCTTTATTGTGGTCGGCAGGGAGGGTTCTGTGGGGGCGCTCGTTTATGGCCTTGGCCATACTCGGGGCCTTGGGGCTGTTCGGCCAGGCAGCTTGGGGAACAACAACAACAACAACAATCAGGAAATCTTCATCATTACCTGTACCCAGTAAATTGTCGATGTATAGCCCTGACCGAATCTGATGAATTACCTGCGGATCTGCACTGACATTCGACAAATGTTTTAAAATGGTTGCGTTTAAAAGAAATTGGGAACACGTCGCGCCAAATAAAACTGCCCGGAACCGGTAACAAATTAGGGGGGAATCTAGCTGCCTTGGAAATTTAGGCCACATAAACAGCGTATAGTCCTGGTCGTCTTCATGGAGTCTTAACATCAGAAATGCCTTCTCAATATCAGACACCCAGGCATACTTATTGAGTCTAAACCGGAGCAAAACCTGCGCTAAGTCTAGCATCAGTGAAGGTCCAGTATGCAGGCAGTCATTAAGACTAGGCTGACGATCACTCATCCTGGCGGAACAGTCGAAGACGATACACACTGGTGTAGTTTTGCTCTCCTTGACTACGCCATGATGAGCCAAGTAATGTCCGGCATCTGATTTATCAAAAGGCACCTCTTCTATAAAACCCCGGGACACCTGCTCCTTTATTACTTAGTGCTTGACGCTCAACCTGTGAGTATTCCTATCATATCCCGATATGATCTAATTCCCACAAAACGTTTAAGTCATTTTTGCATGGTGGAATATTACCAGTGGACATGTATTCGTCTATTGGGTTTACTGCTACTTTCAATACAGTAATTACTTCTGTGCTGGAGCTGGTAGGTTGTGCCACATATGAACCACTTATGGCATACCCGTCCTTGGTAGTAAGGAGAATTAGGCTACCTGAATTTTTATACCCAGGTCGCACTATATTGTAGTAGTGATCCGCACCGATGAGCAGCTCCAGCTGATCTGTGTCCGTTGCGTGAGGATCGGCTAATTTTATGCCTTTACTTTGTAAACTAACCAGTTTAGACTTTAGGTTAAGTTCACCTTTATGTTCTGGCAATTCATCAACCACTATTGCGTCTATATAATGAAATTTACCTCTGTGTTTGTATTGCAGTGCCACAACATTATATTCCCTAGAGGCTTGTTTCCCGGTAAATCCGTGAAGACATAACTCCTCAGTTCCTTTAGAAATGTAGGAAAGGGAGGATAGAACAGAAGACTTCACAAAGGTCCTCTGAGAACATTGGTCAAGTAGCGATCTGATTTTAACACAATTATTTTCCTTACCCTTTACCGGCAGCTGTACGGTGGGCAAGATTACTGTATTTTTACCTGTGGCAACGGACATTGTAGTTGAAGTAGCAGCAGTATGCTCTCCCTTGGTGTTATCCTCTGCTGGTCTACTTTCCTTCCCTTGTTTTTGTGTACACAGGGAATGAAAGTGTTTGCCCTTACAAAACTTGCAGCTTCTTATGTTAGGATTAGTACAACCCGAATGGCCATGCTCTTTTGACAAGCACCCAGTGCAGAGACGTAGTTGACGGGCTCTTTTAACTTTAAGAGGCCCTGTCTTATACTTCATACACTTGTACCATAAATGATTGGTGCCACTACACAGAACACAGTTGAATTTCCTGTATTCACTTTGGGCGGTAAACGTTGCCGTAGCCATGGGTGTACCCCCTACTCTGTCTTGACCCGCCATATTGTACACTTCAGCCTGGAAGCAATGGGTGAATTTCTTATAATCCAGGCTCGAGTCTCCCATTTCCCGTTTTATGGTTTCTTTTAGTGGTGATGGTAACTTATTGACAAGAGTAGTTTTTCTGAGCGGAATTAAACTTCTTGGAAAAGAAACTGACTGGATGCTCCAAACCTTCCTCGTCTGGTTGCATTAACACGGCACCAGCCCCTACACCGCTGGCATCTGTTACCAGCTGGAACGGTCTTTCAAAGTCAGGGGCCCTGAGGATTGGGTGAGTGCATAGTAGGTGCTTGACCAGCGAAAAAGCCCTTTCACACTCAGGTGCCCACTTGAACTTTTTCTCTTTTGCTAGCAAATCTGTCAGGGGAGCTAACACAGTAGAATAACCCCGAATGAAGCGGCGATTGTAACCGATCATGCCCAAAAATCTCATGATCTGCCGCTTGGTGGACGGCCTGGGGAACTGGTTAATAGCCTGTATCTTGTTTTTGGGGGGGCACACCTGGCCTAACCCGACCACAAACCCAAGATACTGCACAGTTGCCCAGACAAAGTCGCACTTGCCCAGATTGACCACCAAGCTGGCCTCACTGAGCTTCCGAAACAAGGCTTCTATGTGCTCACAGTGACTCTCAAAGTTGTCATCGTAGATTATAACGTCATCTAGGTAGACAGTGCAGTTAGGGATGTCAGCTACTAACTCATTCATAAGACTCTGGAAGGTTGCTGGGGCATTTTTAAGGCTATACGGCATCACATTGCAACGGTAGGTGTTCCCATCAACCACAAACCCGCATACCCCCTTCGCCCGCTCAGACAAGGGCACCTGCCAGTAGCCTTTCACTAGGTCTACCTTAGTTAGAAACTGTGCCTTACCAATCTTGTCTACACTATCGTCAACACGGGGAAGGGGATAACATTGGTGGGAGTCAACCCGTTCAATCTCCGAAAGTCAATGCAGAAGCGAACATTCCCGTCAGGCTTGGGCTGCAGAGTGACAGGAGATGTCCACCAAACTGCCCCCTTCTCAATCAGCCCCCGTTCCAACATATATTCTAACTCCGCTCTGAGGGCTGGGAGTTTAATGGGTGGAATTCTGTAGGGTACTGATTTAAAGGGGGGGGGGGGTGATCTCCCACGTCCACGTCATGCACCACTCGAATTGTGAGGCCTGGATGCTCTGCAAACACAGTGGGGTATGAAGCAAACAGGAGCTGCACAGCTGCACGCTGTTGCTCAGGCAGGTGCACTAGAGCATCGTCAGCCACCTGTCTGGAGTTCCCCGCCAACACAGGGGCAGCGACAGGCTCAGGGGGGCACCTCACAAACTCTTTTACCAGATTCACATGGCACAGCTGATTCTTTTTATGCCTATCTGGAGTAGCCACAAGATAGTCTAGGTCAGAGATCTTTATTACCACCTTATAAGGACCAGCGTACTTGGCAGAAAACGGATGACCTGGCAGAGGTAACAGAATCAACACCTCCTGCCCCACCTTAAACTCCCGGGGTTTTGTCTTCTCATCGTACCCGTCCTTCATAAGTGCTTGCGACCCTACCAAATTCCTACCTGCCAACTCTAGGCTTCTCAGCATTCTCTCTCTACTCTCGAGGACATACTTTAACATGGAACATGGTTTTGCTGGGCCCTCCCAGATTTCTCTAACCATGTTGAGGGGGCCTCTGACCTGATGTCCGAAAACTAACTCATTGGGACTGAACCCTAGGCTTTCACCAGGTACCTCCCGAGCAGCGAATAATACATAGGGCAACCCAAGATCCCAATCCTTGCCATTCTCAACACAGTAACAACGCAGCATGCTTTTCAGAGTCGAGTGCCACCTCTCCAACACCCCTTGACTCTCTGGGTGATAGGCTGAAGAGACAACTGTACTGATACCGTGCTGCTGCATGGTCTGTTTGAAAAGGTTAGAAGTAAAGTTGGACCCTTGGTCTGACTGCAATTCCTGCGGGTATCCGTACCTAGAACAGTACAATAGCAAGTTACGAACAACAGTCTTAGCAGTACCATTTCGCATGGGGTATGCATCCGGATAACGAGTGGCAACATCCATGATTGTGAGGAGGAACTTGTTGCCTTTACTAGTAGGGGGTAGAGGGCCAACCATGTCGATTATAACCTTACTGAATGGTGGCCCAATTACAGGAATAGGGTGTAACGGAGCCTTGGGAATACACTGGTTTGGTTTACCTACTGTCTGGCAGGTACTGCACATTGCCACCCATGATGCCATTCATACCTGGCCACCAAAACAATTTCGCCAATGCTGCTACCGTCTTACGTACACTCAAATGCCCTGCCAACGGTACATCATGCGCCAACCTAAGTAGGCTATCACGGCACACACTAGGTACTACCAACTGGTCAACCACTCTCGACCCACCCTCCCAACTCCGTCTGGGATCTAGAAAACGCCTGTACAATATGCCCTCCACACGAAAGAAGTCCCCCGGCTTTGCATCCCGTCCTCAGCAAGTTCAATTGCACCGTTACTACACTTCTGAAGCTCAGGATCATCTATCTGCAGCCGACAGATATCCGAAGGAGCCAATCTATCTAAGTGCTCCCGGAGCAACTTATGGCCTCCCCCGATACTGGACTATTCGATCCTATCTTGCTTAAGTGTGTAACGTTGCTGTCTCAGAGTTTTCTCACGCCCTACCTCCTCACCATGTGTGACAGGTTCTGGGGCCACTCCGGACCTAAACATTGGTGCTAATATTGAGTCGCCAAGAAGAGCCGCTGGATCAAAACTCACAAAACTTCTCCCAACTTTAGCTTTCTCCTTCCGACCGTTCCTCCGCTGGTCTAGAGACTGAGGAATAAGCTGTGACACCTTAGATGCACGAGATCGGGTGACAACACACGCCATCTACTGTAATTGACAACTCCTGCCCCTCCCTACTCACGTCGGCCGCCCTCTCGGCAACGACTAAGGGTGGAACCTCAGAAGTAGGCACCGCAAAGTCGTTGCCGAGAAGAAGGTCGACGCCCACTACCGGCAGTTTCTCTACGATTCCAACATCTATCTCTCGTGTCACACCATCAACCTCCAGCTCCACTCGAACCAACGGGTATGACCGTGTAGCATTAATACCTGCACCTGGGATGCACCTGTATCACGCAACAACTCCAACCCATGCTTGCAACCAGCCCAACTCACGCAGCCACGCCCTCTATGGTCGCAAAAAGCATCGCGGACAGGTTTCGAGCCTTCCGGACACTCCTTCACTGGCTGTGCCCCCGCATCTGACATATCACCCCGGGTAAACACAGAAGACCTCAGAGACACCCCAATGTTGCTAGCCAAAGACACGACTGCTGCTGGTTGGTTACTAGGGCAGGAACGTGCAAAATGCCCCTTTTTATGACACTTAAAACACTCTACTTCACCCTTGGACTTCCCCTGAGGTGGGGAAGTGCCCTGACCTTTCTTAAACGGGACGGTTTTTGGTTTGTGATCAAAATTAGTATCATTGCTCTTACTTTTGTTATTAAATATTGCATCACTGACTCGGGGTGGTGGAGTGTTGCAACCCTTGTTAACTGCATCAGTCCGTTGTGCAGACCCGCACCCACAAATCAGCGATAATCTCAGGTCAGCCAACTCAGCTGCCTCTTGTAGAGTTTTAGGATGTTTCTCTTTGAGGTTCAAAGTCAGGTCGCCGCCCAGTGGCGTAGCTAAGGGGGGGGGGGGGGGGGCGGGAGGGGGCTGTTTGAAATCGCCCCCTGGGCCCCCAAGAGAAGGGGGCCCCCAAATGGATCTGAAAATAATATTAATTATCTATCTAGTATATACTGTATATATAAGTAATATTAATAATGAGTAAAATAAACACCATGTGTGTTTTCTGATTTAACCTCTTTCTTTTCTCCTATCCTGCGACGTCATGGGTATTTAAAATTAGAAAAATAACGATCACTCCAGCAGTATTGATTTGGCGGTGCAAGGGGAAACATCGTCGCTCTTGCTCCTAGCCTCCTACCCGCCACTTGCTTAGGACGCACTGCCTATAGGTAGGCCTGATGATTATACTTTATATACATTACAAAATAGCACTATTGAGTTTGACAGTTGGTTAATATACTGTGTTTTTCGTAAGCATGTGTAAAGGAATAATAAGATATAGCCTAATTTGACAACAAGAAACATGGTGATTGTTAGTAAGTTGAGTGTATAATCGAAGATTAGGCCTACATACAATTATAAATAAATATATGAACCAAAAATTTCGGTAATATTTTTTTTTCGTGAACTGTAATGGTCAAATCGATAGCTATATTTCACAGATAACCTATGTACTTAACCTTGTGAGAAAGTTGAGTGGTATCAAAGATATTTGTAGAGTAGGCTAAACTTCTAAAGTGCTAAATATTTAGGCCTTGAAATTTGTAGGACTGTTTTGGTCTCATATTTTTTTCTCGAACTGTAGGGGGCCTAACATAGCCTATACAATGTTTATGGTCTTACTAAACCTTAGCTTTATCGTGAAAAAGATGCATAGTCGTTTAATATTAGTCAATTAAGTATGGGTGCAATACATCAGCTAAAATAGAGCATAGCGAGGCAACATTAATGGTGTAGAGTGTAGGCTACCTTGGTTAGGCTATGAGCACCATGACTCATTCTTTCAAATTTAGACTCTGGATATTGATAACTTTTATTTATGCTACCATACGCCTTCCATATAGGCTATAGGCTATGGTGGCTGTACATATCAAGCCCAGGAACTGTGAAATAAGAAGGAACACAGTTGTGAGCATTGAATACTCGTTTGTAGGTTAATCTAAGCTAGCCCTTTGGCTGGTTCAGGGTCAGGTGCAAACGTTGGTAAGCTTTCTAACAAGTTACTGGGGTTCTCAAGAAGAGGCCCCCAGTATTGAGATTTGAGGTAATGCATAGCTTGATTAGGCCTACCAATGACACCTATTTTAACTCCCTAACGCCAGTGGTGGGGTTGAAATAATATTTTAATGTTATCACGTTTCATGTACATTATTATTTTTTATTATTTTATCAGTATTATATTTTATATTCTTATTTCAGACATGCCTAATGAACGACAAAGAGAAAGAGTTCATCAAAGTGGTATATGTTTTACAGTATTGTACCATCCATTGTACATGTATTCCTAATCCATTAGATAACGGTGATATAATAATTAATTGTATATTAAATTATTACCAGTACCCCACTATTGAGTCATGGATATCGTCAAAACGCACCTAGGTAGCATTATTATTCTAAAATTTTCTCGGGGGGGCTTACAGCGCCCCCCCCGAACCCCCCAGCTGATTAGGCTCGCTTCGCTCACCACCCCCACCCCCTTCTATAATAAGCAAACCATGGAGGGGGCCCCTCCAGGCACCAAGCCCCCTGGGCCTCCAAATCTCTAGCTACGCCCCTGTCGCCGCCTGTGCATTTAAAAAATTGCTCTAGATGGAATAACTACTCAAGCTCTTCGAACGTCGTCACCTTCTCTGACCTCAGCCAATTTCTCAAAGCATCAGACAGTTCCCGGCATGTTCTAGAAAAGTGCACTCACGACCCTTCGTAACACCCCGAAACTTCAACCTATATGTCTATGGTTGTAACTCGTACGCCCGCAGAACAGCTTCCTTCAATACCTCATAATCGATGCAAGACTCCAAGGGCAACGCATCATATGCCTTGAGTCCTTTGCCAACCAACCTAGAGGAAACAAGGGCTGCCTACTTAACCTCGGGCCATTGGTGCTCCCGGCACTTCTCAAAACGCAGGAAAAACTCGGTGACATCCGACTCGTCAAATGCAGGGACTAACTTAAGAAGGTGCGATAAAGACTGATCAAGACCTCGATTCCCAGAACGGAGACGCTGCCCTGTCGACTCCACCCGAGACTTCTCAAGCTCTATGTCTGCACAGTACTTCGTAGCCTCAACCTGAAGCTCAGCCTCACGTATGGCCTTTCTCTCCTCAGCCTGAATCCTAAGCTCAGATTCTCGCTGCTGCTGCTGCTGCCTGAGCTCAGCCTCATGCTTTCGCTGCTCAAGCTCAGCCTAATACTTTCGTTGCTCGAGCTCAGCCTCATGCTTTCGCTGCTCGAGTTTGGCGAGTTCGAGCTGAAACAACATCTCGGAAGACAAACCCTGAGGAGGGGGTGCTACTATTGGGGACCCACCCCATGAATCACCTAGAGGCATACCCAACCGCCAGCGGGCATCAGCCTGCGGGAACGTACCCGGTTCCGGAGCCCGAGGGGGCGCCATGATAGGAGTTGAGTGGAATGGGGGCTGGGCAGAAGGTGCCCCAACTCCCGCTCCACCCGAAGCCCCATGTACCCCACCGAGCACCCAGGCAACCAGCTCACCTCTCGACAAACCGCTAGTACCGGACAACCCTAAGACCGTGGCTACACACTGCAGTCCGTACCGGTCTAGCCCCGACACCCGATCCGCCGACACAGGCTCCTCCAAAATAATCCGAGCATCCTCCTCATTGTTCACCACCCGAACGCCGTTAGACAACTCCACCTTCTCCACCTCCTCGCCTGCTTCCCGTACTGTGTCCTCACTGTGCACTGATCCGTCGTTCGACATAGTGTCCACCGGAAATCCTCAACGTTTATAAAAAAAAAAAAAAGTACCTAAACTCTCATGTAGCACTATTCACTCAAAAAATGCTTGAAGACAACTCAAGTGCTATACTACGTTGCCAAAAAAAAATTCCAACGTGTCCAAAATATTCCTCAAAAACAAATGTCCACTGCCAAACTGTGAGAAATAACAATCGACCCCCAAACGGTGAAAAAAAAAAAAAAAATCTCCACAAAAAAAATCCTGCAATTATTTCTTAGTTCACTAAATCCTAGACTAAGGTCGCCATTTGTTATGACGACTAAGATAAGATACTAGGCAAGGTCGCCATTTGTTACGACCGGGACTACGAATAAAACAAGGGCACTCAATGATTGGACTAGTAATAGGACACTATGCAACAACGGTACGCTAGATCCAATCCCTCGAACTTATATGCCGGCGAACAAAACACCTATACCCTCCAGGGTTAATCTGCGATAGCGGGGTATCCTTAACCCAGTGAGACCCAGCGTCGCACGTGATGCGTCGGCAGTGTTTGATCACCAACTCCCAGCGACGCATCACGTGCGTCCGACATATAAAAAACACTTACGTGGCTCGTAAGGTGGGAAATGGCGGGAGAATAGGAGGGGGAGGTACCGTAGTGTGTGTGGGAGCCGGGCCGGTAGGTGTGAGCGGGCTGAGACAGCCGCGCGGCTGGTGGTGGTGGGCTTAGTGGGGATACTTTACACCCTTAGTTCACCGCCACTTTGAACCTTCATTACTCCGGTCGTATGGGAGCTAGAGGCTTGAGATTTATGTGAGACACTCCTTAGGATGTATGCCGTACAATGCCATACTCAGTTTTTACCCTAGTGCTCCCGGGCGGGTGGTCATGCGGGGGAGACGAACTTTCGACCCCCCCCAAATGTTTTTTTTTCTTCATTTCTCACCATTCTCTTCCATTTTGGCTCAACACCTTTTTTTGAGGCTCCCCCCCCCCCCCCAAAAAAAAAATGTCCGAGGTGATTTTTTTTTTTTTTTTTTCATTTCTCATCCTTGTCTTCCATTTTAGCAAACAAAAAAAAAAGAAGTGAAAATGGCTTGGGACTGGGGTGAACAAAATATTATAACTAGCCGGGGCTCAACGGGTTAACTGGGCATAAATGTACTCTACTTCAGGCTAACCTGCACTGGTATAGCCTGATAACAAACAACATGCAAGTTACGTTAAAATGCATAAAAAGGAATCTATGGAAAGATCAATTAACCTAACAATTGCGCATGGGGGTAATTGGAAACGTCCCCCTGTGCTGACGTATTTGAGGTGTTTCCGTCACTAAAATATTCATTGTACCATTAATAGCATTAATACTTATCCATATGCACCTATTATGGGTTGATTATAAAGGTATTAACCTGAAACAACAATAAAACGAGTGAAAACAGCGTTTGGATGGTCAAAATCGGAGATATAGCCCGCGAGTTGTATAATGTATGGGTGAGGCAAGCTGCTTTCCCGCCAATTTCCCCCAAGGCCACTGAGACACAGTCGATCGATACTCTCTCTCTCTCTCTTGCATTCGCTTGCTATCAGTGATGACCACACCCTGCAACCGGATTTCTAATGTTAGCACAAAAATATACCTCAGAATAAGGGAATAACAGGGAAAATAGGTGATAACTGAAGGAGAGGAGGAAAGTGGGGAAGGAGGGAAGGTAGAGGACTGAGATTTTGCATGGCCCAGGGGCCAAAAAAAAAAAAAAAAAAAAAATCGATGTTAAAAGTTGATTTTTTTTTTCTCTGACTCTTAAGAGTCTCCCTGCAGTCCGCCGGGGGAACTCTTAAGAGTCTCCCAGCAGTTCCCGGGTTAAATCACTGCAAGATTTAATATAATAAAAAGATGCTTCAATACAGTTACTCTAAACAACAATAAACTCTTCACTCCTATCTGAAAGAAAGTGAAGTATAGTCCTAACAGCATAGACCTGGAAACTTCTGAAGAAAGTCTGATGTTCATAATATGCTCGTACCGATTTAGAACTATATAAAGGCAGGAGGCAGGACACCACACGTGTAAATCAAATACACTAAAAGATAGGACATATAATGTTAACTAACACGAGAATACTATAAATGCGCAACGGTAGCAAAGCTCGACACTAAAAGAAGTACTTCCTCATCAACGAAACAGTCTGCTATGGTTGTGCGGCTCAGCAACAACCTAGACTAATAAATGCTGTGAATAATAATGCGCACATATCAAAGAGCTTATATTAACCCGCAGAGTGCCAGACAATTATTGTCCCTATGCATCTGCCAGTGCCAGAGGATTTTTTATCTTTTTGTTTTGGCTAAATCTATCAAGTTGGGTGAGAAAGGAAGGATAATGGTAAAAAAAACACTTCCCTTGTCCATTTTCGCCAGAAATCATGTCCCGATGGTCCCAAATGTAGCTGAAATTTTCAGAGTAAATCATCGACTTTTATGGTATCGGAACGTATAGGTAGGAGGGTGGTGGGAGGGTGGTTTGGGGGATGGTGGGGGGAAGGTTGAAGCGTAATTGACTCGTGTTACAAATATGAAGCCGATTGGTGAGGTAGTTTCGCCACCACGGATTTTTCTTTTTTTCCTATTCTTTGTACGGATACACTGGAAGTGGGTGGTGGGAGGCGGTTGGGGGTGTGTTGGGGAGATGGCAGAAGGGTAAGGGACTTGTCACACAAATATGGAACCGATTGGTGCAGTCGTTTCGCCGCCACAGATTTTCCTTTTTTTTCCTTGTGAGGTGCCCGATAGTCAGCGAGTGGGTGGGGGAGGGTGTTGTGTTGGTGGTGGCAAGAAGCCAGAAGGGTAAGGTACATGTGGTAGAAATATGAAAAACATAGGTGCAGTCGTTTCGCTGCTACGATTTTTTTTCGGTGTGGACGTATATATACGTCCCTGGCACTGGGCGTGACAACATCCTTGGACGTATATATACGTCCCTGGCACTCAGCGGGTTAAATACTAACAAGTGTCTACTCGATTAATAATGTCTAGCTGGGATACTCTAGGTAAGGAACTGGGGTTGAGCAAGACAGGCTCGTAGCCTAGCAATGTCCTTAAGACTGCATCCTTTAAGTTACGTTAATTGACTAGGGGGCTCTCTCGATAGATCCAAATCACAAGTATCTGGTTCTATCCCGGCGACCCTCTAAAGACAAGCAAAGAGGCAGCAAAGTGTGGAACTGGTACAGGCCAAAACCCCCAGTCAACACAATGCTGCACTCGCAAAGGACGCAACCGAAAAGACAACCCTGGCTACCACAGGACCGGTCGAAGTCGTGTAGGTATAAGCAAACCATACACACATCGGAGACAACTGCTACAGTTACCTTATCCCAGTCTAGCATTAAATAAAAGAGCAGAAACACTAAATCAATAATGGAGACACACAAAGTTCTTAACCTATACTAACTAAGAACCCTCAAACCTATTCTTAGTACATGTAAATATCTCTGAGGACGGCGCATGCAACACAATGGACCGGCTATGAAAACCGTATGCAGAACCCAAGGGGAGTGTTGTGCAGTTAATAAAGGTTAGAGTATGGAAAGAGAGAATCGAGTGAGAGAAACAGTGATAAAGGTGGTGATCGGGAGAGAGTATGCAAAGGGATGTTAGAAGCACGCGCGCCAAGCCTGTCCTGACGAGGACAGCTCCTGGGGACCCTCATGGAGGAGGTAAGTTACACAGGAGACCGCAAAGGCGCGATGGTCAGCCAATCACGGGCTGAGACGTCACAAGACAGCAGGGGTCATATGACACAGCCAGACACGCCGTCCAATGGCGAGCGAGAGGCAGGAATGCACCCGTACATACCGACACTTACTACCTCCTCGCTCTGAAAGTCTTTCTCATTCACACGCTGGTACTATTATCACTACTGTTGATATAAAATATAACCCGTTGTCACAGACGAAAACAAAGACCACCACTGGACTGTCTGTGACAATGCGATTACTAGGAAAGAAAGAACAACATTCTCTGATAACTGTAGCCCATTTCGATGTCTCTGGCGAGCGCTAGTGGCCAACGAGAGGCGATTCTGCCAACGCTGGTAGACGTCACATTACAGTACGGAATCCTAGGCCCTTGTTCTGGGGTATGTTATACTGTAAAAGGCCCAAATCAGCTCATCCACTCAGTCCCTGAAAGACTCTTATAACGGTCAGGATAGATAAGAGACGTTGCGTCAAATCAGCCCTCTTACGTTAGTCCGATGACATGTTACAGAGGCACTGGCATATTGTACATGACATTTAAGACCCAACACCCAAGAGTACTGGAAGGTTCTGAATCAAAACTCTTAAAACGGTCAGACTAGTTAGAGAGCTTCTCTCTACGTTCGCTCGATGATATGTTACAGATGCACTGGCATATTGTACATAACATTTAAGACCCAACACCCTAGAATTCGTCATCGAGTTCCATCCACTGTCCACCAGCCACGTCAGGACCACCACCACGGCCAAGACCCTCATCAGAACACTACAGTAGTGCCTCATGATATAATACCCAGTATAACCTCAAAGATGTACTAGTGATGCACCTTATTCAAAGGAAGTACTAAAGTGATATAATTATATTATGGTTAATTTAGATAAGTGGACTGTATATTATTTATTTCAAAGAAACATTAACCATATAAAATAATTACCCTTAGATGTACTTAGCTGGTGATTGGAGGATGGCGGAATATAGGCTAGATGACTTGAAGTGGTTAGTAAGGTAAACAGCGTATGAAAAGAGACTACAATAGGCTAGGATAGGCTAGATATTTACGTTAAATTTGTGTTAACTAACAAAGATGATGATGTAGTGACTATATGGAATATGAGATGAAAGTGAAGCGAAAACACCTGGTGAAGTAACTATAGGAAGAAGGCTTAGCGTGTGTAGCTGGGACGGAGGTTGGTTGGAGAGTGACCGAGCGCGTTATGTTTGTCTCTGTCGTGACATACCGCGCACGTGCATAACATAATATATGGAAAATGTATCCCATCTTTTTTACAATGAGATACTTATGAACAATCTTAAATAATACAAATATATATATATATATATATATGGGAATTATAATCCTACAATACTTTCCCATATACAACTATAGAATAATATATTCTACCCAATCATGGAACGTTCGACCAAGGTTATGGAAGCGTTCAACTTAAGACTACGGAAAGATACGTAACGCTACATCAACCCAGATTACGTAACATCGAGACTGTTCATACTAGTTAGAGTACACTAAGTATGGACATATATAATTATAAATACACAGTGTAACCTTTAAGAAGTACTATTGATGCACCTTATTCAAAGGAAGTACTAGTGACGTACCTTATTTAAGGTAGTACTTAAGTAATACCAACAGGCAGTGTCTTAATCGTGAGAGAGTACTGTGGATCCTCACTCGTGCGTCTATATATATATATATTTGACCTATTACTTTTACTAAATCAATATATGTGGGACTGGTGCCGTAGAAAAGGCTTATCCCTCAATACCTTCACCTTCACCTGTCCTAAACAAAACTCGCCGATACTTTATCGCGAAGCATCCCAGCTGTAATTTTAAGATCAATACAATTTATAACTGTACGCTGTGTTATATTTATCCTCTATTACTTTGTGCACGTGTTTAAGTGAATTCAACTTCTCCAGTCAAGCAAAAACCTACTTAATTAATCCAATTAACCCCAGCAAAAACCTGGTATAACAATGTTCCTACACAAACACACCCTATTCAACATCTGACAGACATTAATACAGCACAGAACGAGCCAAACATAATGCCAGCTGAGCCATGACTTATTAATGCTACTGTGCACACCAATGGGCAGTTGAACTTAAGCGACCCTCACCCACGAACAGTTTAACTTTAGCGACCCTCACCCACGAACAGTTTAACTTAAGCGACCCTCACCCACGAACAGTTGAACTTAAGCGACCCTCACCCACGAACAGTTGAACTTAAGCGACCCTCACCCACGAACAGTTGAACTTAAGCGACCCTCACCCACGAACAGTTGAACTTAAGCGACCCTCACCCACGAACAGTTGAACTTAAGCGACCCTCACCCATGAACAGTTGAACTTAAGCGACCCTCACCCACGAACAGTTGAACTTAAGCGACCCTCACCCACGAACAGTTGAACTTAAGCGACCCTCACCCACGAACAGTTGAACTTAAGCGACCCTCACCCATGAACAGTTGAACTTAAGCGACCCTCACCCACGAACAGTTGAACTTAAGCGACCCTCACCCACGAACAGTTGAACTTAAGCGACCCTCACCCACGAACAGTTTAACTTAAGCGACCCTCACCCACGAACAGTTGAACTTAAGCGACCCTCACCCACGAACAGTTGAACTTAAGCGACCCTCACCCACGAACAGTTTAACTTAAGCGACCCTCACCCACGAACAGTTTAACTTAAGCGACCCTCACCCACGAGCAGGTACACAAGCTAGATAATCGAGTGAGTTGCCTTGGAATGTGGAAGCATACGAAGGCGATTCATCCGGGGCTGTTATGCCGGGTTGTAATCCAACTCGCTTTATTATGTACTAGCAGGGGTACCCGGCGTTGCCCGGGTTTAAATTCTACCATTTATTTATGAACACATGTTAATATCACTCTATATTATGACAGGCTTTGATATTTAATAATAATACTGTACCACCATAATTACCATCACTACTACCACCACTACTACTACCATAATCACCATCATCAATCACTACTACCACAATCATCACAATACTACTACTACCATGATCACCGGCCTCGACCTCCCTGTGCCTCACTAAACGGCGACCTCGATTTCGGCCGCTAAATGACCTCCGATTTTGGATCTGACCTCATCAGTACCCCCATTTTGGGGGACTGCGAACAACTTTCGTTCCATACACCTTTTCGATCGGAGGCTTCTTTCTGCCCCAAACGGCCATTTTTTTATTTTTTTTAAATTTCAATTTCGGCCTCGAAGCGACCTCCGATCGTGGCCTCGCCCCCTCTATGACCTGACCCAGGTCAATTGACACCCACATGCAAAGTTTCAGCTCCCCAGGTCCAAAACTGCGGCCGCCTGTTAAGAACACACAGACAAACAGACACACGAACTGATTCAATAATATAGATTCTATATAATCCGGGTTTCGGATATTTAGAATCAGATAATGCTCAACAGGAAAATATCTCGCCTGATAAATGTTACGTCTAGATTACTCAATCACTCTCCAAAACACAATAAACACACGGAATAATTACACTCGTTTTTATTACATAAACTTAGGTACTTGTCCCTCAACTTTCTCTTCATAATTGCTGAGGGGCACAGGGCCCTGGGTGGGGCTTTGGTTTCCCGGGCGTTTCCGCACCCTCCTCAGCTCCCCGCCATGGAGTGGCTTCGGTCACCCAGGCTTTATTGTGGTCGGCAGGGAGGGTTCTGTGGGGGCGCTCGGTTATGGCCTTGGAATTGCTCGGGGCCTTGGGGCTGTTTGGCCAGGCAGCTTGGGGAACAACAACAACAACAACAACAACAACATGTAAATTGAGGCATCAGAATCTCCACTATATTGAGTAGGAGTCTAATGTAACACAAGGTGACTTATAAAGAGTTGAATAAGTTTTACTCTTTTAGTGAATAATGTCGTCACTTACAAAGCATCACATATGAAACATATTATTACATAAAATAAACACGTAATATAAATATTGATGACAATACCTATACGGGTCAAGTGTGTATCGAGAGGTAACATAATTAAGATGTATGGGCAGCTGAGATCATTTACTCAGATGTGCACAGGTATGCGCGGCGTGAAATACAAATAGAGCCGGCTCAGGTATACGCTCAAAGGTACCACTCAGGGGGGTAAAGGTCAGACGGAGTGAGTTCTGGTTAAATAAATATTTGATTTAGTGCAACGTTAAATCGAGGGTAGAAGAGAGGAACTTCGCCATACTCTAGATGGAATGATAAGTTGATTTAGGATTTAACTATCAAAGAATAATTGTGAATAATCTCTCACACGATACACGAAAAATAAATTCAATCGTAAATGAGTTAAAATCACACGGAATGAGAAAATAAGATTCACAGTATATATAGTGAATAAATTATACCGACACGATAGCTATAGACAAGTTGGTTTGAATGAATTAACAAACGCAGAATAATTAGATTTGATGCAGAACAAAGTAGTATTAAATAAATAGCCAAAATGATGGCTAATGAAGAAGTTTGAATGAATTAACAAACCACTGAACAGAACGCAGAAGGAAGTAGCGATTTACTATAACTTAAACAAAAGTTACAATTATATAGATACAGAACAAAGTAATAACTTACCTATAGCCAAATAATAGGCTTGATGAATACAGGAATGTATAATCTGAATTCCTAAATTGGTGGTGAAAGAATTACATAAACCGGGTAACGTATATGATTATATTTTTCACAAGAACTAATACAAATTAGAAATCTTGAACATAGGTTAATTCTATCTCAACGGAATGGGTTTTTACTCTCAGCGGTGGTGATTTTAAACTCTAAGTAATCTCTTATAACAACTGGATGTAGCACGGTCCTGAGTTTAGGGTTTTTAACCCGGGAATGGCGAGAACACTTTTAAGAGGTTCTGGTGGGCAAAGGCGAGAACACTCTTAAGAGATAAGGCCTAAAAAAAAACTTTTAACCCTGCTCAGGCATATTTGCCCCATATGGGGTCCGCGCGCATGGGAAAAAACACTTTTTTTGCGAATATTTCACAGCCGGAGGCCGATGGCAAGAAGTTACGACGACGAGCAGTCAGTCTGCATCGTCCTACGACTGGGAGAGATTGTGAGCCGCCGCTCTATCTCCTCCCCTTTCCTGTACCAACCTGTCCGGTCACCATATGGGGTCTATAATCCCAAATGTGTACTACAAATTTCCCCTTCGTATCAAATTTTTTTTTAGCCCCAGAGTTCTGCCTTTTTGTCACCCAAGACCCTCAGCCATCCCCTCCACGGCCCTGCAACCAAATTAATCCAGCTTATGTAATGTATGAGATATGCCTCACTTGTTTTGACCCTTTTTTCAGTATTTTTTTTTTTTTTTTTTTTTAAAGACTTAATATTTAAAGTAGTGTAATTTCTTAACATAATATTACGCATTAATTGTAATATCTATTGGTAACAAGAAATTTAAAATCCATCAATTAGTTTTCGGGTGAGAGTCGTTTAAAATGCCAGTAACCATATGGGGCCACATTGCTAATTTCGCCACACTTCTGGAACATTACCTGAGCACGGTTAAAAGGCCCCAGTAGCACATAAAACAAGTGAGAGGGTGATTAAGTGAGATAATTCCCCTCCATACCCCCTATCACTCCTCCACATATGTCAAAGTGCCCTCCTTCCCCCCTTTTTCCCCCCTTTCAATTATCACCTATTTTCCCTGTTATTCCCTTATTGATTGGTATATTTTCGTGTCAACATCTCCAAGCCAGTTCTATGGTGTTGTACAAAGGAGTACAAAGGAAATCAAGCAACAACAGATCTAGTGACCCTTCTAGGCTGCTTGTCCTCCAAAACACTAACACTAAGGATCAAGTGTCCAAACAGTGGTTTAGAGTGGGTAAGGGAACATTGGAAAGGGAATTACTGCCCTGGAACTAATGTCCGTGGCAGGATTAGGAAGTTAGTAGGGGACAGATGGGTTAGTAATTGAGGGGGGGATAAAATAAAGTTATTCATTTACAAACGCAGTCAGTCGCGGGTTTGATGCGAGATATTTATCTAAGCGGAGTTTAAATGAATCAACGGTGATGCAGTCTATAACGTTTCGGGGAAGCCCATTCCACAAGTTGACAACTCGATTGAAGAAGAAATTCTTAGATTCGTGTGAGTTAAAAGATTTACCAATAATTTTGCAACCGTTTCCCCGCGTGTAATTAGATTGGTCGATAGTGAAGTACTTACTACAGTCCATATTGTCGATGCCTTTGATGATTTTGAACACTTGAATTAAGTCACCTCTTAATCTGTGCTGGGTTAAAGGAAATAGATTTAATTCTCTAAGACGCTCTTCGTATGGTTTGTTCTTTAGGCTAGGTATCATTTTGGTAACTCTATGTTGAACTCGTTCTAGCTTGTTTATATCTTTTTGGTAATAAGTGCACCAGGATTGAACGCAGTATTCCAGAAGAGGGCGGACTAAGGAATTGTAAACGGTTAGGATAACTTCTTTGGATTTATGCTCAAATGACCTGCCTATAAAGCCAATTATTTTGTTTGCCTTCTTAACAACTTCTGAACATTGTTGACTCGGTTTTAGGTTACTCGATATTGTTACTCCCAGATCTCTGTTTACATTCTTAAGCTGAGTGCCATTCATCGAATGGCACCTGAGGTAAATGATACCTCATTTAGGTATCCGATATGTAGTACTTTACATTTATCCGCATGAAACTCATTTGCCAAATTTGGGCCCAACATGACAATTTATCTAGATTGTGTTGCATAATCTTCAACTTGTTCTTTTAAGAGTACGCTATTTGCAATTTTTGTATCGTCAGCAAATTTTGAGATTGTACAGGTGAGACCCTCATCTATGTCGTTGATGTAAATTAGAAAGAGAATTGGACCTAGTTCCGATCCCTGGGGTACCCCGCTACTTACATTGGTCCATTTAGATGCCTTACCGTTTATGACTACTCTTTGCTTTCTGTCGCTGAGCCAATTTTCTATCCATTTCAACACACCGTCTTATATTCCATGCGCTTTTGGTTTTAGCAGTAAACGTTTGTGGGGAACTTTGTCAAAGGCCTTTTGAAAATCAAGGTATATAATATCTACAGCTTTACTCTCATCGTAGAGGTTGAGTTTATCGTGGAAGAAGTCTAAGAGGTTTGTTAAACAAGAACGTTTTTTACGAAAGCTGTGTTGAGTATCTTTAAGTATGTTATTTTCCTCTAAGTGATTTACGAGTCTGTCTCGTATGACCATTTCTAGCATTATACATACAACTGAGGTTAAGCTAATTGGACGATAGTTACTGGGTAGGGATTTGCTGCCTTTTTTTAATATCGGTGTTACGTTGGCTAGCTTCCACTGATCAGGCATAGTTCCAGACTGCAAGGATTTATTGAATAGTAATGTCAGTGGTTTGGAGAGCTCATCCTTAGCTTCCTTTAGAACTCTAGGCGAGATTGTATCAGGTCCAGGCGTTTTATTTACCTTGAGTTTATCTAAACAATTCAATACTTCTCTCTCTGTAACGGTGATATTGCTTAGAACATCTGAATTATCAATCTGAATCGGCGATGGTGTAGGGATATTACTGAGGTCTTCTGTTGTAAAAACTGATGCAAAGAAGGTATCGAGAGCATTACTCATTTGTACTTCGTCTTTTGGTGTATTCTCCATTTTCATCGACTAACGGTCCAACAGTTGAAGTAACTACTTTTTTCTTTCTGATATAACTATAGAATTTTTTCGGGTTTGTTTTACTTTGATTCGCAATATGTAACTCTAAGGTCTTTTTACTTTGCTTAATTAACTTTTTGGCTTTGCGTCGTAGCTCTACAAATTTCACCCGTTCTTCGTCATTTTGTGAGGATTTTAATCTATCATTAGCAAATTTTTTAGCAAGCAGGCAGTTTGAAATATCTTTATTCCACCATTTGGGCTTATTATTATGGCCTGGACGCCGTATTTTCGATGGTATGCAGTCTTGCACTGCCTTTAGGTAAGTGGTTTCGAATAACTTCCAAGATGTATTTATGTCGTTATTGTTAATTAAAAAACTCCAATCAGTTTCTTTAAACATAGCTCTAAGTTTATGGAAGTTTGCTTTCTTGAAATTAGGGACTTTTTCGATGCTACTATTTGGTTCGTTACTAGTAAACTTTAAAGTGAAAGTTATCGTACGATGGTCGCTGTTACTGAATTCATCACCAACATTCAAATTCTCTATTAATTCTTCTTTTGTTGCAAGTACAATGTCAAGAACGTTATTACCACGGGTCGGCGTTCGAACAAATTGATAAAGCGAACTCTCTTGCAAGTTCGTATACAAGTCATGTCCGGAGTGTGAAGTAAGAGTATCGCCCCACTTGGTCACAGGTAAATTAAAGTCGCCAAAAATTACGGTATCTTGTGAGTTAGTTACATCTGCAATTTGTTCGTAAATTTCTCGGTCAGTTTGCACTGATTGAGCTGGAGGTTTGTATATTAACGCAAGTATTATTTTTGTTCCTTTATTATTCTTTATTATCACAAAAGATGTGTCGACGTTCACAATTTGAGGTTTTGGCAAGAGGGTAGGGTTAAGACTTTCTTTGATATAATGTAAAACGCCACCTCCATTTCGATTTATTCGGCTTTTCTCAAACATTACATAACCGGGAAGTGAATACTCTGCTAAAAAGTCTCTATCTTCTGTATTGAGCCAAGATTCTGTTATGCCAATCACATCATAATTTTCTGTAAACACTAGCTCCTCTAAATCTGAAAATTTATTGCGTATGCTACGATCGTTTGCATAGAAAACCTTTAAATTTGTTATTTTAGAACTCACGGAACGCTCTTTAATAATATTATTGGTTCTTGTCGGATCTACATTTATGTTCATGGCTGTCCTCGGTCCTCGCTGTCTTAGGTCCTTATCGCTGGTGGTCCTCGGTTGCCTCTGTTTTTTGCTTGGCGTTGGATGATTTATGTCACTGCTGCTTCTTCTCGGATGGCGTTTTTTTATCCATGGCTGCGGACTGCTTCGTGTAGGAGACGACCCATGCGTGCTGAACCCACAGGGTTTAGATGAGTGCCATCCTTGCGGAACAGAGTAGGCTGGTTGTAGAAGTTGTCCCAGAGGTTGATGAATTCAACTTCTTCCCTCAGACACAAATATTTTAGTCGGCTATTTGTGCTGAACGCCTTGTCGTAGAATTTTTCAGGTGCGTCGATCTTGGGGAGAATGCCTGAGATGATGATATTCCTTGACTTGTTTTTGTAGTGCTGGATCATCTTGCGATATTTCTCCATCAGCTCTTCGGATCTGGTGCGTATGACGTCATTTGAACCAGCATGGATGACAAAAAGGGTATTTTCATTTGCATCTTTTGTGGTATCTTCGAAGGCTTCCACAATGTCTTCCAGTCCAGCTCCTGGGATGCAAATTTTTTTTCGTCGATTTGGGACTCTGTCGCAGAACTCTTCGACCTGTCCTCGTAGGATGGAATCCCCAACGAGCCTGGTCTCTTCTGGTTCGTCTTCCATCTCTACCAATATCTCAAATCTGTTTGACATTGTGACTGGTAGATGAGACCTTTTCTGCGTTGGCCGTGCACCGTTCCTCACTGGTGTAAATCCAGAAACCTGTGGTGGCGGGTCTCTGCGTACAGGTCGGGGAGAGGAGTGGTTAGGACGTGGGCGAGGGGTTGGTACTGTTCGTGCTAGCAGGCTTCTTGCACGAGGAGTGGGGGAGAGACTAAGGTGAACAGGCCGGCTGTCCTGGTTTGATGTCGGCTCAGGTTCGTCAGAAGCATCTGCTGCCGGTGTTGGATTGTTGGCAGATGACGTTGGGGCGGTGGTGGATGCTGGAGTTGAAACAATTGGAGTTAGTGATACTCCAACGTTGAGTGTTACAAACTCTTGGAGTGATTCCAGCTTCCTGGTGAGGGCATTGATCTTGTTGTGGGCTTCATCCAATTTTGCTGTCAAATCCTCTCATTGCTGGCAGAGTCGGCAGACTTGTGGATCGGCAGGAGCAAACATGGAAGCACCAAACCTACCGGCGCAGTTCGTACAGGCACGAGGCATTGTGATGATCACTTTCTTCAGATCACTTCACTCACTTAAAAACACTTAACTCACTTTAAAAACACTAAACTCACTTTAAAAACACTTATCTCACTTTAAAAAGACTTCACTCCCTTCAGGTCACTTCACTTACTTAAATAGGCCTAACCGAAAACAAAAAAATGTTGAAATACGCACAAATAGGCTATCAGCGGTGATAGCCTAACCGAAAACAAAACAAAATTAAATTTGAATACGCAGTGATAGCCGAACCAAAATTTTTTTTATTTTTATTTAAACAAAAATAGGCCACCAGGGGTTATAGCCTATCCTAACCGAAAACAAAAATTATGAAATACCGGTACGCAGAAATAGGCCACCAGCGGTGATAGCCTAACTGAAAATTTAAAAATTGAAGTACGCAGAAATAGGCCACCAGGGATGATACCCTAGACTAACCGAAAACAAAAATAACCGAAAACTAAAATTATGAAATACTGGTACGCAGAAATAGGCCACCAGCGGTGATAGCCTAACTGAGAATTTAAAAATTGAAGTACGCAGAAATAGGCCACCAGGGATGATAGCCTAGACTAACCGAAAACAAAAATAATCAAAAACAAAAAGTATGAAATATGCAGAAGTAGAATGCTTGTGAATAGTTGAGTGAACACGTGGTCATTTGGAGTAAGGGGTCGGGCGCAAGTTGGACTAGATAATAGTCCATCAGGCGCCTGGCCCGGGGAGACGATTAATATGAAGGGTGTGCCTGGAAGTGTGGTGGGAGGGCTTGTGGCTTTGGCTCCGCTGCATGTCTGCCTGCCGAGATCGGAACCTCTCCGGGTGGTCAGGGGCCGGGGGAGTGCTGGAGCGACCTTGGTAACCCTGGTCTCTGGGTCTTCTCCTGGGTGACCTGGATGTGTGAGAGTTTGTGTTTTTTATCTGTGTTTATTTTTTGTTTTATGATGTTTTTGTGTTTTCCCTGTTCTTGCTCTGTCTTGAGTCGGCTACCCCCAAAATGGGGATTGGGCCTGAGCATATAGATAGATAGAATAGGCTACCAGGGGTGATAACCTACCTAAAAAAGCAAAACAAATATATATATATATATATATATATATATATATATATATATATATATATATAATAGAATATGTAACTAAATATACAATTCACCAAATAGAGATTATATAAGAATAAAGTGTAACTGCACACAAGGGGTTAATATACTGTATCAACAGATGGCGCTGGTGTCACTGTAGGCCTGTCAAGCAGGATTATATTTAGATAAACAAAGTTATCAGACAAAGGTTACTACAAGATCATGCAAGCAACAACTAAATTACAGATATATATATAGCTACAGTAGGATACTGAATACGATAATTACTAGAGTTAATAAGAAAATACAAAGCTAGGTCGATTAGAGGTGTGCGTGCGTCGTCTGCTACAAGCTAGGATAACAAATGTAAACAACAATGTTTATCAGTCAGAAAAGCAATAAAATAACATGCACGGCAACTACAGAACTATGTGGAGGTTAAACAAGCACTTAACTACTGTTCATGCAATGAATAAAGGGAATAGGGATATGAAATACTCAAATTAGGATCGAGTTTTCTCAGTGGCGATGCGGAGCTGTTGGCGGTACTAAAGCCGGCGGGTGTGTCCATGTGTCCATGTGTCCATGTTGTGATGTGACTAGCGAGTGTGTTGCGTAAGGGAGAGTGTGAGGGAGTAAGTCAGTCAGGCTTCAGCCCTCGTGAGGAGAGCTGAAGCCTGACTGACTTACTCCCTCACACTCTCCCTTACGCAACACATTCGCCGGCTGCCTCACATTTCATGAATGACCGGTCGGCAATAATCCGCATTTTTCACCATCCAAACACTATTCCCACTTGTTTTATTGTTGTTAAATGTTACTATCTTCATATTAAACGTAAAATTGGCGCATATGAATAAGTAATAATAATATTTATTGTAAAATTACGATTTTTGGTGGGAGTAGGGCCTAATATCGTCGCCTGGCGGTAGGTTGTCCATTACATACAGCTCTCCTCTAAGGGGTTAACTCCTTTCTTCATATATGACGCGATCGTGTCATATGGCGGTTTGCCCAAAAGTATCATATGACGCGATCGCGTCATATGAACTTAGTGATATAGCTCAATAATAAGTTTATGACGCGATTTGCGTCATATTGAGCTAAAGTAAGTTAGGTATAAGTTAGATCATAAGCTGTCGGTTGGAGGCAACCCCAAATTCCTCGGACTTCTGACGGTCCCTCAGTGTGAGAAAGAGTGTTGTGGGGGAAATACCGGGTGCTCGGTCAACCCCTAACTTTCGTAAGTTAATATGTAGGGGAGAGTTAAGTTTCAAGAAGGAAAATAGCCCTCGTTACACACTTCACTTCGACTTGGACACACAATGAATAATAACACAACTGAATAAAATCAGAGAGCATTCACTAAATATCACGTATAATATCGACTATGTAACTTAGGTAAAAATTGTTGAAGAAATACTTGAACATAAATTATATAGATCACAAACCGTACTTATATAAAATCACTGCACGGATCTAAGTTCGATTAATCTTACACGTGCACTAAATTGACAAGGGGAGTCCTAGAAGCAGATCTCTACGAAAAAAAAAAAATTGAACACTCGTATATTTTATATTACCTTCACAATAATTCCCAAAACTTATTAACACAGAGACACTTAGGGTACAGGTGTAGAGGAGAAGTAATTTCCACGAGGGAGAATCTGGACGACGTAGGACTCGTAGCTCTTCTTCCGGCTGGACATCAAAGGGAGCTGCCTCTCTCACAGACACAAGAGAAAGCCACTCCTGGTTCCTCCAACACTCTCTCGTTTGCCATCCTCGTTGGACTTGACTATCGTGACAAGGGCTTGTCCTATAGAGAAGTTTCGCCAACACTGTTATAGTAGAAGGTATTACCGCATGTTTGCATACCTTTCATCGATTTCAGTCAGGCTATAATTATTTGGATGATAATTTGAACTCAATTTGACCTATCTCAGAATAGTAGGGACATGGGAATTTCAGTATTTTAATCATTGTGAAGGCAATCATCATTCTAAAAACACACTGAACCAAATAATACATATACTGTACATCGTGATTATCTATATCTTATGATTCTTGTATAGAACGCTTGCATGGCTGCAAGATAAATCTTTTTCTTATATTCATCTTTCCTTGCTTTTTCTATGTTGCAGGCCATGCTTTCGTTCTTCCTAACTTCTTTTCGATTATTTCCACACTCGATGCGAGGCACTGTAGATATGATTTTCTCGGTCCCATCTGTCGAGGTATGCTGTTGGATCTTTATGGGGAATTATCATAAATTCTTCTTCGTCATAATCCAAATCTGGCTGCTGTTGGGTGCATGCCTTTCTTGTATGTCTCAGGCTCTGTGATTGGCTGGACAGGTGTCTCTGCGATTTGTCCGGGCTTGAAATTCCTGTAGGTCCCGGATGTCGTTCCCTTTGGTGGGTAGACTGTAGTATTTATTCCTGCAGGTATTAGAGCACGGGAAAATAGGGGGACTGTGCAGTTTCCCTTTCCATCTTCACCTGTGTCCTTTTCCTTGTCCTTTTCTTCTCCTTAATTGCAGCTATTCTGACTCTGGTAGGTTGCCCTTTCCCTTTAGTTGTTAGGACCTCTGAGGGGGTTGCTTTGTCCTTTGCTTGCAACCCCGTCATCTCAGTGGCCATCCTCCTCTCGGGGATGGCGGCGTCTGGAAATAGATAGATAGATAGCATAACAATTGTGCGTGGGATATTCTAACGTCAATAAATAATCAATTACTCATAAACTGGACGGGGCACTAAGCCGGAATCACACAAGAGCTTTTATAGTCAACATTCGATAATCAAAAACATTTTTGGCAACATTTCTGGAATATTTTGCACTGGTACCGGAACTAGACTGGTGATTGATGAAATTAGGTGACCGAAATATTGGATATGTTGACCTCATAACCAGTGTTGAGGATAAATGTTGAGGGAAAAAGCGCTCGTGCGATACCAGCTTTATTACGCAGATCAAAAAGCACTATACTAGGGAATCAATCAAACAAGAGGAAGTTAAGGGGGAGGTAGTCGCTTTTTATAGACCCGCTGCTTCCTCATGTTTAGCATATTAGCTTTGATATTTTAAGACATTCGTTCCGTTTGTTTGGCGATTTTGAATTCTTCTGTCTCATTTCTTTGTCAATAGTCAATATTAGGACCTCTCGTGCCATTTAGGTGTCGATTTTTTCATGGCGAGCGATAGCAAGCCTGTAAATTTAGAAGGAATCGGCCTTCTGCCGGGAAATTTTTCTATCGAAAAATGTACACATTTATCTTGAAAGGGAGTCTAGGGGATGTTTTTTTAAGCTTGATGGAGGTCTAGCTAGGAAACCCAATATATACATAAATAAATAAATATATAGTCCCAAAAGCAAGCACTACCCCCTTAAATTGTTTGGGTCATAATATAATGCGGGCAGCAGGAACCGAACTCGTAAAAGAAAATTGGTGTCAC